>JBBPUD010000404.1:0-21992 GCA_038094475.1 Phylloporus aff. rhodophaeus
TTCATACTTTGTTCCCTTGTTCTCTTGTTTCTGTCTCACCTCTGTCTTACCCCTCTTGCTCCTATGTCTTACTTCCATTTCGTCGAGTGTACCTTGACCCACTCCGTCTCCGATATTTAGCCGTAGTTGTACCAGGTCTCGTCTTCCCTTAGTCTTGACCTCTTCTCCCATTCGTCGCATTCTGACACGACTTAGGTTAGCTCCCTTGTGTCTACTTCTCCCATTCGTCGCATTCTGACGCGACTTAGCGAATATACACATTTGTGCCAACGCTTTCGCCTCAGGATCAGGACTTCCCTGACAAAGTCACGACGGATGAGAAGCATCTCCTTAGACCGTGGCCTTTTTGCGTTTGCCAGGTAGCATCCAAGATTTCAGGTAGATGTTCTTCGTAATCTCAGGTTGTCAGTCTATGTTTCTCTGCGTAGAACCCTTTGCGGAGGCAAGACAACACCTATTCGACCTCGCGACCATGTATAGTCTAGTGGATCCTTCCGAGCATTTGCACGTTATGTTCAGCCTTTATGACGGCGCTAGTACCCTTTGCATCTTCTGGCCGCCAAGTAGTCTTCGTGTTCGAGTCTGGAGGGTACCGTAGTACCACCCCGACTTTACCTACCCAATCAAAGTCAGGCAACACAAAGTGAGCTTCGTCTCTGAGAGTCGCTTTAATGTCATGGAGGAGCTCAATGATTGGTTGGCTCAATATCACGTAAACACCGAAAGGCCATGATTATCCAGCCACCAGGTAACCAAGAGGTGGTGCGTGTCCCTGCACATCTCATGGATTCCTTGGAATATTGACGGATAAATTTGATGCAAATAGGTGACCGACCTGATGGTTGGCCACCTGTTGATGGTGGACAGGCTTTGTTATGATCAAGGAATTGCTGACACTCGAAAGGCGTTTCTCAATAATGTTTTCTGGGCATTTGTGTGATATTAGAATACAATTGAGCTATGTACATACCAACTTGAGGAGATACACCAACTACGATATGAACGCGGTCTCTGGGAGGAGCCTCACGAAGATGCATCGAGAACGGTGTCACCTGTTGCAGTTACAACCTCTGCAACTTTTTCATCAGCAACCCTGTCAACTTGGGGGAAGGCTGGTTGCATCTATGTACCGGATTCTCTGCCTTGAAGACAACCCTTGTTGCAATTCCGGAGGTTGCTCAGGCTCCCACTACGGCAACCAAGAGATCATGTAACTTGATGATCAATGCAGCAAACATGGAAAGCAGTAGATACAAAAACACAAACCAATCAGACCAAGAACGTCAATCCAGCACTGAAAAGAGCTGAAGTGGACTTTGTCACGACAGCCCACTCTGGCAAAAATTGAATGACTTCCTCCAGAGAAGGAATCTTGCCCCCGGACCGCCCTCCCCCGATCGTCCCGTGCTCATACTCGTCCCAACCACAGCTTACCCGTCCCTCTGGTTTGTCGTCGTCTTGCGAGACGTCCCTGCCCTTCCACTCGACCATCACCTCAAACTCTTTCCCAAAATCGCGGCTCCAAAGCTGAATCTGGTCAACCCCTTGCTCCGGAATATCGTAGCCCTTTTGAAGACCCTGCTTTCCGTCCCCAGTAACACTAAATTTGGAAATACGTCGGTTGGTGAACTCGAGGGTACAGAACCGCGTGTTGAGACCTTGAACAGTGATCTGGGCACTGTTCCTCCCCTTGCGCTCCACGGTGTAGGTCACCCAGGGCAGATCGGTGCCACCACAAGGAGTTCTGTTCCCTCCGGGCGATGGCACCATCTCCGTACCGACCTCCCATGTGCATGTTTGCAGACCAACCCTACCAGTCTCGTCGTAGCAGTCCACAGACTTGCCGGATGCAGATGGGAGCTCTGGTAGAATGTAACGCGTCAGGAATTCCTTGGGTCCGGTTAGCGCGGTCGTGACACGATTGAAACCCGTCCCGGAGCCGCTGAGGTCCACAGTTTGAGCAAAGTAGAGTTTGAGCGGTGTTTGATGCGTGAAAGGGAATGCGACCCATGCATATACAGTCGAAAACACAAAAATGGCGAGCACGAGAAGTGTGAGCCATCGATGGACGTTGATGCTGAAAGGGGACATCGGTAGAACAAGTAGGAGAGCCAAAAGAGATATACCACTGTAAGCTATAATGTTATGAGCAACACGACACTGTACAGTACACTCAAAGTAGACTCACCGGCGGCGGGACTGTTGCCGTCTGTGAGGGTCTGGGCACTGAGTACTATAACCGATATATGGGATACCAAAATGACGGGAAAGGGGACCACGAGCAGAAACTGCAAGATCCACCATCCGATGGTACCTCTCCGCCAATCAGGGGGTGGACGTAGATGTTCTCGCCGAACGAGGGGTGTGGTTTCCGTCGGCTCAAGTTCCTCCACAATTCTGGCTGATGACTCTTGTCCATTTGATTCTTCCTCGGTACTGATAGCTTGATATCGGCCGCCCCCGATGTAGGTATGGCCTTCGGGTCCAACCCCAGTCTCCACCTCAGAACCACGCGCATTCATCATTCCTTCAATGAGACCCACGAGGGATCCGAGGAGGGCACATGCATTCCAGGCGGTGATAAGGTAGGTGCTACCTATTTCAGCGCTGCGCAGTACAACTGTGGAAAAGACCAGTAATACCCAAGTGAAGGCATATATTTGCAGAATAATTGAGAGTTTTTGTTGTTGCGAAGCTAATATGGTACCACGATGGCTACAAGGGAAGGAAAGCACCAAGACAGTTGACAGATAGGCCAACGACGCAGCAGATGCGAACACCAATAAAGGATGGGAATGGATGGTCTAATGATCCGTCAAGAGTTGATTCGCGGAGAAAAGGTAGAACGTACGAAAGGATTCAAGTTAACATAACCAGCAATCAAAGCCGCCTGAAGGCCAATGCTGATGGCCAAAGCCACCCAGAACATGGTAGAATGCCAAAACCCAGTCGCGAACCTCTTTAATACTGCCAACACTGGTTCGTTGTACCTCGTGTTCTCATGAACATCATTTTCATCAGAGTGAGGAGAGGGATGGGGCTGAATCACCCCGCTCAGATGAACAATATGTTTTGAACATGCGATAAGTAGGAGGAGAATAGGGCCAGTAGAGAGCAAAATCACGTTGACGATAAACATTGTTTCCAACGAAAAAACCACCAAGGCGGAACCAAACACTGACCAGGTCATTAGCCCAAAACGGATAACTTGAATTACGGTCGCTCACAGTCAAAGTAGACAGGTCTATCTTGTCGAGGAAGGGGTTGAACGTGGACTATATCATCATTCGCGAAGGTTACGCTGGCTCCATAAGTAGCTTCCATCATCGCCCATAGAGATTTTCTACCACCTTGCATGCCAGGTATCGAGTCACGCTGAGTGTGGTAACGACTTCTGCCCCTATAAAACGCAAAGTCGAGACCGCCCAGGCCAGCTTCCGCGTAGACCGAGTAATCAGTATCGGAACGTACAACACCACGGGCAAATGTGTCCGCAAGAATCACATTAGCATGTGGGTGTGGAACGCGAGGGCCCGCCAAGGAGAAGAGCGGTGCGATGCTTGTGGCTCGGAACATCACCGGCCTACTGTAAATGGTATCAGCTGTGAGTTGGCAGAAAAGAGAGATAACAATCTACCCTCCCGCGGCAGCGCCTTCGAGATTTAGGAAAACATCACTTATGTTGGCCCATGGGTGCTGTAAGAAACTCGTATAGAGTATGAAACACTGTCGCTCAGATTGAACTCTAAGACATACGTGTGAGCTCCATTCAGTCCAGCTTCCTCGTTATTGTTGAAATTGAAGACAATGGTTCGCTTTGGTCTGTGCTTTGCAAAGTATTCGACCATTTGCAGCAATGTGACGATTCCCATCGAGTCGTCGGTCGTACCTGGTGCAGTGGAAACGGAATCATAGTGAGCGGACAACAGATAACCTCCAGAGTTGCGAAAAGCGGGATCAGTTCCTTCTACTTTGACCAGGATGTTGTTTCCTTCTTGGTAGACGACGCGCGACCCCCTGGTCCACGATGCGTTCGAAACAATATCGTAATCTATGGAAACATGCGGATGGCGCGAGGCTACGTCTCCAATGCGTTCTAGGAGGAAATCACGAACGAGGTCGTTTGCATGAGAGTTGAAGGAATGAGGCCTCGCAGAAATCTTGAGGCACGAGATCAGCACACGCTTTGTATGGAAAAGAGGACGGCCTACTCGATGAAGATCCAACCAAGCATGGTCGAAGTCGAGTCCTCGTGTGTTCCTCGGAACTGGTGGTAAAGTGTCCGTGACGAATACGGTGCTGAAAACCGCAACATAAGTGAGGATCAACAGGACCGTTGTCGGTATTGCGCTAAAGGCAAAGACAGCCCACAGGCGGTCACGAATACCCATAGCTACTCGTTGGTGGTTGAGGTCAACGAGTTTAAGGGGGTTGGAGGCTGCTGCTCGGACGACGTAATGGTGATCTAGTTTCACACGATGGTTTCTCTCTACCTCCACTTCAAAATGACAGTTTGTGCTTCATTGAACAGCCTCCTTGGAAGCTATGCTTGAGAAATGACCAGGTCCCGGTACTCATGGGGAGCTCATGTTCGTCCTCTGGAAGGCGATACACAAGTGAGCTTCTGTTTCATTGCTAATTAATGGCATTCTCACCAATTCAAACTGGATCATGTGGGTACTAGTCGCATCTGTTTGGCAGTGCCGAATTAGAGCCCTTGAAGGACGAGCGTTTAAACTTACGCGTTGAATTTGTCTATCAGGCCCCGGCTTCAACACGTTGCCATCAAACATGATCCTGAGCTATCTGTCGGCTATTCTGATCATATTTGGGTAGTAAATCCGCTGATGCTCGTGCCGTCCATTCCAAAGTCTTGCTCATTGAAATGAGGAAACGTGGAATTTATGTGCGCCGCACAGCAATGAAACACTGGTTGGTCACGTCGGCTGCTATCCACATAACGATCTTGTCTCACAGCGACCAACTTAAGCAGCAGCTATTTACAGGCAATTTGTTTGTCTCTGTATCCATAGTGTGTACGCCTTGTCAAGTTTGCTGATTCTTTGCTGATCACGATTCGTCTTTCCTCCAGCCCTCGTCAATAATTCAAAGCTAAGAGCACATGAAACGTGTTTCATATCTACATGACTTGAGCCAATCTGAAGCTTCTGGTCGGCGGCCGTCGCCAGCTCATTCGATATCGGGTGTACTATCCTAATGGACATCCAAATTCATGGAGCAACCGTGTGTCATGCTATGTCACTTCCTGACCAGTGGCAAAGCAACTAGAAATCACGAGAGGATGGTAAGACATAGCCTGCCACGGGAATGCTATATAGCTCCCATTTCTCCCTCCGTTTACTTTTTTTTCTCGTTTTGGAGATCAACCATGCCGCCTAGCTGGACTGGATTGTGCGTCGTGGCATTCACATGCTTTCTTGTTGTCGATGCTATTCGTCGACATCACAAGAAAGCTAAATCACTTCCCCCTTATCCGTTGCCCCCAGGGCCTCCATCGCTCCCTATTATAGGCAACGTACATAGTGTCAATGCTGGTGCGCCGTGGTTGACCTACACAGATTGGTCAACAGTGTACGGTATGTTCTCATATACTCCCATCTAGTTAAACGGTTCCTGACACTGGAGTGGCTTAAAGGCGACCTCGTTTATTCTCGAATTTTCAACTAGGTTGTTATCATCATCAATTCCGAAAGAGTAGCCAAAGCTCTCCTAGAGGACCGTTCAGCCAACTACGCTGATAGACCCTACCTCATCACCAGTGGCTTGTGAGTTATCCAGTTTGTTTGCTAAAGCGCACAGTTATTAATGCCCCCCAGATATGGCTTGGACTTCAACACTATCTTCATGCCCTATGGTGATAGATGGCGCCTCCAGCGTCGATTCTTCCACCACACGTTCAGAGCGGAATCAGCCTCTAGGTTCATCCCAATGCTACAGCGCAAGGCACATTTACTTGCCCGCCGATTACTGAAGTCGCCAGAGCATGTTTTTGACTTTATCCACGAGTGAGGCGTAACACGTATGGTATACTTGATACTACTCTTGACGCCTCCAATATGTTAGGTTCACATCATCAGTCATCATCAACGCGGTCTATGACTATGATCCGGTGTCCCTGGATGACTACATAATCGACATTGTCGGGAGGACGAATAAACTCTTGGCGTCAGTAAATACGTTAGAAGCAGCAGGGATCTTCAATGCATTCCCGATAAGTGCGCATATAGAATATATTTCGAACAGGTGTTGATTGCCACTAGTTCTAAGCATCCCCTCGTGGTTCCCGGGCATGAGCATCAAGAAAACTGCAGCACTGTCCAGAGAATGGGCAAAAGATTGGGTAGAGATACCCTTTGAGCATGCATTGCGGCGACAGGTTGGTGAATCTGCACGAAACGGCGTTAGATCTCTTGTGACCTAGACCAGGGCGAGGGAAGCTCCCCAGCCATGGTATTCGATGGGATCCGGGAGAATAGGAAGGCGGATACTGCTATGTCGATGCAAGCTCTAAAGGATGCTGCGGCAACTGCCTTTTTGGGTAAGCCTTCTTATGACGCACCCTCCCTCGTCGCTCATCTGAAGAACGACAGCGGCGTCAGAAACTGTGGGTGCCACCTCACATGACCGATTTTTCCATTGTCTTATCGATTGTAGTCGAATGCTACACTTAGCACCTTCCTTCTCGCAATGGTCCTCCATCCGGTTGCTCAGGACAAGGCACATGCCCAGGTACAAGCTGTAGTCGGCAAGGAAAGACTCCCGATGTTCAGCGACAGGCCGTCTTTAGCCTATATTGATGCTATTATTCGTGAAACAATGCGATGGTGTCCCACTGCCCCCCTTGGTAAGTTGTGACTTGTCGCTCTGTGAGTTAACCAAGCAGTGCGCAGCCATTCCTCATGCAGCAGTCAAGGATGATGTTTATGAGGGGTATCACATTCCAAAGGGTGCGACGCTTTTTTGCTCGGGGACTGGGTTAACACGGTGTTGTGTACAGGTGCAACAATCATGGCAAATGTCTGGTATGTCTATGGAGTGCTTACTGCAACCTTTTGGCCGTAGATCTGGTCCTTGCTATACAGGTCCATGGCACACGACGAATCAAAATATACAAAGCCCTATGAGTTCATCCCGGAGCGATTCCTTCATCCAGATGGAACCCTCACATCCGACAATATTCAACACATTGCGTTCGGATTTGGTCGACGAAGCTGTGCAGGGAGACACTTTGCAGATTCCTCGCTATGGTATGCAGTTGCGACAATACTCGCACTATGGAAAATATCATTGCCAAAGGATGAACATGGGAACGAGATCCCATTCAAACCCACGTGGAGGAACGGAATTACAACGTATGTATTGCTATGCATCGACAGCTGGTGATTATCAATGATGTTGACCGCCGACAGGTCTCCGCTTCCATTCCCTTGTGTGTTTCAGCCCAGGATACCAGGCATGGATGAGACAAAGTTGGAGGAATTGATACATGCGAGTGCGTAACTTGGGAAGGTGCGATAAGCAGACATACCAGGTGTACGACAACCTCATAAAAAGTTTGTCGTCCTTATAGTCGTCTGACCTGCTCAATGGTCGAATCACCACTACTTATTTATTTCATTAATTTTTCCATCCTGTATTCGTGCGTGTAAAGTTTGCTTCCTGTATTGAACTTCTCTTCAGTGAACTCACGCTACGTAAATAGTTGCTAGTATGTGACTGGACAGGAAGTTGATAATTGGTCATTTTAATCCATGGCGTGGAATAGGTTCCGGTGTGGAATGATCATGTTACAGGCAAGTGGATCTGATGCAGTGTGCCACTGTTGGCCTAGAGGCTACGTACACCGCATTGGCCATGACCCGTGAGTACTTGAGTCGTGTCCTGGTAGATCTTTCCACTGTCCACATTGTGTACTGACACTCGTCCACTAGTAGAGCTGCCGTTATAGAGGCAATACGGAGTTCTTTCTCGTCCTCAGTGATATTCCTACGAACGCAACCGGTTATATTCGCTCAAATATGACAATAGCGCTAACTGGCTGGATATTTTTAATTCAAAATCAAGGGTGAATATTGAACGCCCAATCTATCTATCAGGTGAGCCTCAGCTTCTACTTTCCCACCAGACGTGATCATCAACCGATGGACCCTTCTTCGGTTCGAGGCGCGCCTAATCCTTCCCTCCCACCGTCAGTTCTGATAATACTTTCAGGTACCGAATCCTCCAACGCTCGCACCCTTCCTTTAGCCTCGCCTACGGTAGCCAGCCCAGATTCGATTTCTTTGACACGACCTTGCTTCGTTGAAATGTGACATTTGTTTTCAGTTGCGGATCCAAACAAAAATCGGTGGAACAGCTTGTACGACATTTCACCCGGTGACTATGCCACCTCCCGCGCTTCTGCCTTGAAAGTTTGTGCTGTCGTGGGATGACCTCAAGTTTGCATGCAGTCGAGTTGCTGTGGACAATGTGGCTTCGCCACCTGATGAAAGTAGAGCCCATCATTGGCAGTTGACATCATCAGTCAAATATTTGGAGCCGTATAGCTTACTCCACGCGTACAGACGTCTTACTGGTAAGCAAAAAGTATAAAAGCATATACTCATGTCTTTCCACCCCAGAACTTCGCCGTCTCGACATTCCAGTGCTTCTTATATCTACCATGCTCTTTAACCCTGCCCTTTTTACTAGCTTATTGCTCGTTCCCCTGGCACTAGCCATTCCTTCTAGGTTGGCTGCACGAGTTTCTCGCCGCCGCGAGGGTCGCCATTCCCAACCTTACAACGGATTTTTGGAGGGTGTAAACGATATCACCCATCCATATTTCACTAATTGGGCTGGTGCCGCGTGGGCTCAGAATGATGTATGTAACTCTTGTTCATTTCGAGGGCACCTGGTCTCATCTCGTCCTGTTCAAACAGGGGACTTTCCAAACTGTAACTGGTACCTTTACCGTCCCCACCCCATCGAACACGGATGCGAATTCAAATTGGGTTTCTGCATCCGCCTGGGTTGGTATCGATGGTTATACGTGCAAAAGTGCTCTTCTCCAGACTGGTATCGACTTCACTGTTTCCAACGGTCAAGTTTACTACGATGGTGAGGACGTGTTGATCAGTATATTCGCATTAATCTCATTGTTTCACCCATGAAAAGCCTGGTACGAATGGTTACCAGCCCCCGCTTCTGATTTCTCTGGCATTACTATCTCAGCTGGAGATATCATCAAACTCACGGTCGTCGCTACCTCTACAACTACTGGCACCGCAACGATTGAAAATTTGACCAAGAGTCAAACTGTATCAAAAAGTTTGAGTTCCACCAGTCCTCTCTGCCAGCAGAATGCAGAGTGGATCGTCGAAGATTACCAGATGAACAATCAGACGGTTTCATTTGCCGACTTTGGCACCGTCACCTTCACAGACGCTCAGGCTACTGGGACTGGGACCTATACCCCCTCCGGCGCGTCGATCGCTAATATTGAGCAGAATGGTCAAGTTTTGACCTCTGTCTCAGTAAGTGGATCGTCTGTCACCATCAACTATGTGTAATTGAGTCGACTGCGTACTTTCGTCATTTGTCGGTTTTCTTGTATTTCTTTCAAGTCCCTTCAGACGGGCTAGTATCTAAAAAAATTTCGGTAGCGTATACAGCTTTCTGTTTACGTGGGGACTCAGCGGACTTGTTTGTAGAGCCAAGAAATTTTAAATATACTCATCGCGTACTATTCCAAGATTTCGGAGCCAGGACCTGCCGGGTGGACCCCCTGAAGTTGACTTTGGAACACTTTCTTTCCCATACTCAGGCCTTCGCCCACCCGGAAGACCGCACCCATGAACTGTAGATCATGAATTGAATTGTGTATGCCATCCAGGAGAATATGTTTCCTACATGCAGAGAGAGCATCCCACTGAGTGGGAACAGGAGTTTGTATTTCGCACCAATTCCGCACTTACTAGTGAACACGAAACAGAATTGTGAACTGTAGTATAAATCATTCACCAGTGATGCACCTACCTGAGGAAATGTAGCTCGTATGCCATCATTATTCCGCAATCATCAAGTCATGCTTCATGGTGGTTCTCCTGAGCGATCTGGTGTAGCATACTCGCTGCTATGAAAGCCTACCAGTCGCTCCCTCCTCCATGGTTGGCGGCAATCGACCCTACAGGTATCGTATCCCTGCGTAGCCATCAGTCACCCAATTCCATGTCGCCTAGATGCTGGAGTTCACTCGTGAGCGTTCCTTCACTTTTTCAGCACCTCTAAATGTCTCGGGGAATGATGGGGAAAGTATGTTGCCAGAGAGAGCACTCGTACCTTTGGAGAGGGTAGGGTATGATCTTGTGTTCAGGTCATAGTATCTATCAAAGGAAATCCGAATATGAGAGCGAATAACTTCTTGGTTCTGGATATTGGATAAGTTGTACAGCCAATCGATTGTAATCGATGGTTGCGGTGATGGTGGACTTGGTGACAAGATGCAGCCGGCATACTAATTTCGCGGTAAGCCAATCAGACACGAGTGGGAACGGCTACACTAGGTGCCACGCAGTCATGCTTCTATCACACTACCCATTACCGCGTTTCTGCAGACAAACACTTGGAAAACGCTGAAAAGTCGACACTGACCACCATAGAGGAAGAATATGGCGTTTGTCGAGACTACCTGTCTGCTTCGCTCGCACCCGCTCCACACAACCAAAAGACATGCGAGCACGCGCCAATCACCTGGAAAAACATGTCCTCCTCGTCGAAAAAGTCGTGGTTCTGTTTTTTGTCGTTCAACTTGGCGGTGAGTTGTCTTCGCTGTCCTCGACGACGACGACGCGCGTCTGACAAAGCGTGATTTAGGTTCGGTCTCCGCTTGAATGCACGGTATCGGTGGCACTTCGATGGCGCTTCCTGACCCGACTGGGCTGGTTGGAAACATGACAAGGCTGCACCTAGGACGTCTGGTTTATCGTGAGTTTGCGCCTCTCTCGTCTCGTTTTATTTTTTCTCTGAAATTTCCCTGTTTTTTATTTCTTTCGGTGTCGCTGGTTGAAAAGTGAGCAGGTTTAGGTAATCGACGCGTCGTTGGGTTGTTCTCTCATCTCGCCGCTTTGCCCCTGCCCGGGTTCGGTCGCGCTCAAACCACATACACCGCGCCCTCTGCTGCACACTATCGTCGTCGCCATCCCGCTCGTTATCGCCCAGCTTGTCTCCGCCCATACCGCCCTCTCCCTGCACAATGTCTGGTCTCAAAAACTCGCCCTTTGGCAAACGACTGCGCGCCGCACATCAAGACACCGACGACGATACGCCACGAAGGAACAGACCGCGCGTAAACCCCGCGTTTGCACTCACTCCCCCCACGACAGCCCCCGTTCTGATCCCTTCCCTCAATTATTCGCAACTCACCGCGAGCGACACCCCCGCGCCTGAATCCCCGGAAAACCCTTCTCGTGCCCACAAGGAGTATGGAGATCGCTTCGTGCCTAGCAGAGACACGGGCGATATGAGAACCTCGTATCACCTGATGGACGACAGTGGACCTTCGACCCCGTCAAAGCATCGCACGATACCCTCCGAGTCAGATGCCATCAAGGGTTAGTTCTCTCTGTTCTTACCCGTTCAGATTCTAATTCAGCCCATAAAATTACCATTTATCTCCCTATCGGTCTGATCCCACACCTTGACGTGTCGCCACCAGAGCAAGCCAACGCCATATTCAACTCCATCCTCCACAGCGAGGTGACTCCTCCCTCCCCTCATCGGCCTGCGTCACCGACACGACCAATCCATTCATCCTCATCTGTTGCACCCACTACCCCGACGCGCAGGCGCATCTTCCATTACACTTCGCCCTCTCCCACACCATCAAGTAGACGCCGTCTTGACACGCCAACAGACGAAGCGTATTCCATGTCACCAGTGCGCGCAGAATCGCGACAGCTCCTCGAATCGCCACGTCGTCAGCTTCGCAGCGTGTGCAAGACGCCTTATAGGGTCCTCGACGCCCCGGAACTCGCAGACGACTTTTACCTCAATCTAGTCGATTGGTCGAGCACAAATGTTCTCGGGGTCGGTCTGGGTAGCTGTGTCTACCTCTGGACAGCTCATAATGCCGCTGTCTCCAAATTGTGTGATATGAGCGGAACGGGTGACACTATCAGTTCTGTCTCATGGGTCCAAAAGGTCTCTCGCTGTCTTTGCTTCTTTTATGTATGCTAATCCTTGTTTCGCATACAGGGTACAATGCTTGCAGTAGGCACGCTTTCTGGTCAGCTACATATCTATGATGCTGCGGCTCACACTATCGTTCGCACGTATGCCCCAGCACATGCTCAGCGAATCGGTGCTCTATCTTGGAATGGGCATATATTAAGTAGTGGGAGCAGGGATCGCATGGTCCATCATCGAGACGTCCGCGAAGCCGCAGGGGGGAGACCATTCAGGAAGTGTGCAGGACATCGGCAAGAAGTCTGTGGCTTGCGGTGGAGCGGAGAGTTGGGGATGGGCTTTGGGAATCCGCGCGGTACCGGTATCGATGTCACGACGACTGGAGCATCTGTGATCGAAGGGGGGATTGGGGTGCCGAGTACAGGAGGGGCATCGGCTCAAGGCCCTGGAGGCTCAGGGATGGGTTCAGCGCTTGCAAGTGGAGGAAACGACAACAAAGTATGTATATGGGACCTCCGCGGATCTCGTCGTGCGTCGTCTATTGCATCATCCATCCACTCTTCCGGATCGGGGCCAGGTGGTGGTATCGGCACCTCAATGCGTCGGTCAAGATCAAATAGTAGTGGTGACGGGGATGGTGATGTTCCCCTGTGGAAGTTCCACGAACACACCGCGGCCGTCAAAGCACTCGCTTGGAATCCACACGTCCCTGGAGTGCTAGCTACGGGTGGAGGAACACAGGATAAACATATCCGATTTTGGAATACGTTTACTGGCACTATGTTGAATGAGTTGGACACTGGGAGTCAGGTGTGTCTCGTCTTCACCCACATACGTTCTTACTGATGGTTTGACGCTTAGGTTTGCAATCTTATCTGGTCGCAAACCTCGCACGAGCTCGTGAGTACCCACGGGTTCTCGAGCACGACTCCCCAGAATCAAATATGTATCTGGCGATATCCTTCACTCTCACAAGTTGCGTCACTAACCGGACACACTCATCGGGTGCTTTATCTTGCCATGAGTCCTGACGGGGAGACGATAGTCACAGGTGCTGGTGATGAGACACTCAGATTTTGGAATGCCTTTCCTCGGCGGGAAGGTGGCGGGGACAAGGGAGGTGGTGCCTTGGATTGGGGAAAGCTGATACGATGACCCACCGCCTTGGACCATGTATCGCAAGCAACACGCTTGGCGATGATTAATGATTCCTGGCCCATGTATGCGCTCGCCGGACGGTCCTTATTTTCTGCTACCAAGAGGACCAACACACTATTTGACCTGCACATGCTCGCATTTACTCACTCGGTCTCGCACGCACTGTTCCGACCTAGATCTGTCTTCACTGACGCATTCAAAACCTGTGGCAATCATCTCCACCTTGGCGCACTCATCCATCTCGATTCAACTACAGGTACATAACTATTTTCCTCCTTATTACCCTATTATTGTGTATCGATTCAACCTACCCCACGATTCCAGACCATCTTTTCACTGCTCTGTTCATTCCACGCCGCTGAGTTGTCGTCTTGCGTGCTCTCTCGTTTGTTGTTTTCTATTCCTCTGTGAAGCCAGCCGACCAAGATTCGTTTTGTCACTGTTTCTTTTTGGTACATGGTTTCTCTCTCCTTTTGACGTTCGTTAGGGTTCAATATATCCGCTCACTAGGACTTGCACGGTCAAATTCTAGAAGTTGAGTCGTGGGGTGTACATGTAGCTTGCTTACACGTGATTCGGAACTACCACTTGAACTACCATGTCCATCGCACACGGCATCAAGCAATTGGGTGTCCTCGGTGCTGGCCAGATGGGCACCGGGATCGCCTTTGTTTCGGCCGTGCTTGCCAAAGTGCCCGTGCTCATTCATGACACCTCGTCGGCACAACTCACCCGCTCCGAGACCTTCCTCTCCACCCTTCTTTCCAAAGACGTCTCCAAAGGGCGACTCACCCAGGCAGAGGCTGCTGAAGCCAAAGACCGCATCCGGATCGTAGACACGCTCGCGGCCATGCGCGACGTGGACATGGTCGTGGAAGCTGTCTCTGAGCAAGTCGAGCTAAAGAAACGGGTGTTCCGGAGCCTGAGAGAGACATTGAACGAGAGAGCTATATTAGCCACGAACACGTCGTCGATCAGCATCACCAAGATCGCCGCGGCGGTGGTGCCGGAGGGGGTGTCTGCTGCGTCAGAGGAGGGAAACTGGGCTGCGGGTCGGGTCGTGGGTGGGTACCTGGTTTGAGAGTGAGAGCGGGACTGATGTGGTTTTGAAGGATTACATTTCTTTAACCCCGTTCCGGTGATGGTGCGTCTTGTCGTTCTTTGAGAGGGTTGAGATGATTGACATTGCTTTTAGAAACTGGTCGAGCTCGTCTCGGCGGTGCAGACTTCAAAAGATACGCTGGATCGGTCCCGTGCGTTTGCAGAGGCGTGTGGAAAAGGTGAGGATGATTGGCTTTTGGATGTGCGTGAGCTGATCTTGACGGTAGAGGTGGCGACATCGCAAGACGTCCCTGGTTTTGTCTCAAACGCGCTCTTGATGCCTTTTATCAACGAGGCGATCCTGTGTCTGGAAAAGGTGTCTCTGCCAGCGTTGTGTTGATACAGGAGCTGATTTACTTGATAGGGCGTCGCGACGCGAGATGACATTGACAAGACGTTTAGACTGGGCATGGCACATCCGATGGGACCGCTCCAGCTTGGTGAGTCCTTGTCTACGCTCGTCGGCTGATGAGTCTGAACCTGTATTTCAGCTGACTTGTAAGTGTCTACGATGGCGTCGTGCTAGCTCGCTAACACAGTCCTGCAGCATTGGACTCGACACGTGTCTCTCAATACAACAGACGCTGTACACGGGCACGTCTGACTCGAAATACCGGCCTTCTGTGCTGCTTGAACGGATGGTCGACGCGCAATGGCTGGGCAGAAAGACCGGAAAGGGGTTCTATGAGTACTGATACTGTGGGAATATATTAGTCATGTGACCCACCCATATGAATGTGGAGCTGAACATGTCCGACAAGTCGACGGCGATGCGCCTCTTGCTCCTCGTCGCGCTGTTTGTGTCGTCGACGGTCGCATTCAAGCGCGACTCATTCAAGACTTGCGACCAGTCTGGCTTTTGTCGCCGCGGTCGCGCCCTTTCTGCACGCGCACACACCGTCGGTGAGTCGTGGCAGTCTCCGTACTACATCGACCCGTCCTCGGTCCTTCGTGACCCCACCGACTCGTTTTTCACTGCGACGGTCAAGTCGACCATATATCCGGACGTCAAGTTCTCCCTCGAACTCAGAGCACATGAAGATGGTGTCATACGCGTCCAAATGGACGAGATTGCTCGGCTGAGGAGACACTACAACGAAGCAGCTTCCTGGGCCCTTCTTCGCGACCCTCCTCTCAGCAAGTCGAGTCATATCAGATGGCTTGTCGGAAAGGACGAGATACGCACGAGATATGGCGAGCAAGGTACCATGTTTGAGGTCGTTGTGCAGTATAACCCCCTCAAGATTACTCTTTACAAGAACGGCGAGGAGCAAGTCGTCCTCAACGGTCGTGGTCTACTCCATATGGAGCATTTCAGAATGAAGGAGAGTTCACAGCCTCTAGAGATTGAAGGCGTAGACAGCAAACAGGCACCATTCCACGTCAACAATGCCGGCTGGTTCGAAGGCGACCAACAGGACGCTTGGTGGGAGGAGACTTGGTCGACTTGGACGGATTCAAAACCCAAGGGTAAACTACTTCATTATCCGACCTGTTTCGCGCTCATCTCGCTTTTGCAGGCCCGGAATCTCTTTCACTCGACATCACCTTTCCTAACCACCCCCACGTCTATGGTATCCCGGAACATGCTACAAATCTGTCCCTTCCTTCTACCACTGGACCCGATGCAACCTACTCAGATCCTTACCGACTCTTCAATGCCGATGTATTCGAGTACCTCGCAGATTCTTCTGTCGCTCTCTACGGCGCAGTTCCCCTCATGCATGCGCATAGTAAAAAGGGCACGGTTGCAGTATTCAACGCCGTCGGGAGCGAAACCTGGATTGATATTGGCAAGAAGAATGGCGGCACCGAGACGCACTGGATCTCCGAATCTGGCATCCTCGATGTCTTTATCCTCCCGGGTCCTGATCCTGCCTCGATTTTCTCCCAATACGCTCGTCTCACAGGCGCTCCCATGCTTCCTCCATTGTATTCTCTCGCATACCATCAGTGTCGCTGGAATTATGTTAGCTCTGACGATGTCAGATCGGTCCAGAGGCGGTTCGACGAGGAAGACATTCCTGTTGACGTCTTTTGGCTCGACATCGAATATTCAGAGGGCCACAAGTACTTTATGTGGGATGAGAAAACTTTCCCAGACCCGGTCAAGATGATTGCAGACGTGGAAGCTACAGAACGAAAGGTGTGTGCCCTGCCGTCTCGATTCTCTCATCGAAAAACTAACGGTATTCATAGATGGTCGTCATCGTTGATCCCCACCTCAAACGCGAGTCAAGCTACCCTGCCTATCAAATGGCATCTGATCTTGGTGTGCTGGTAAAACCCAACTCTGGTGAGGGTGAATATGAGGGGTACGTTGTTCTTCCACTATCATATTGTTGCATCAACAATTTGCCTGGTAGATGGTGCTGGCCTGGATCTTCTTCGTGGATCGACTTCTTCAACCCCAAGAGCTGGGATCTTTGGGTCAAACTATTCAAGATCAAGAACACCGACGGTTCTTGGTCGTGGGCGCAGAGCTCGGAGAATGTGGGTATCTGGAACGACATGAATGAGGTTTGTGACTCCATTCCACTTCATCAGATATTCCTGATGTATTCTGTAGCCGTCAGTTTTCAATGGTCCTGAGATCTCGATGCCAAGGGACAATGTACACTATGGTGGGTGGGAACACAGGGATGTACACAACATTAATGGCATGCTTTTTGTACGTCCTTCCCTCAGTTCTCGGTCTACCTGCTTTCTCACGCCGTGTTAGGCCAACCAAACGTACAATGCACTCTACCACCGTTCTAACCCTCCCAAACGTCCCTTCGTGCTCACCCGTTCCTACTATGCCGGCACCCAACGCTTTGCTGCGATCTGGACTGGTGACAACCTGGGCACGTGGGAACACATGGCAGCAGGAGTGAAGATGGTCCTTTCAAACGGGATTGCCGGGATGGTATTTGCAGGATGTGAGATATTTTGACCTCACTTTTTGATGATGGAGAATTCTAACTTATCTCCAGCTGATGTTGGTGGCTTCTTTGGGAACCCCGATCCTGAGATGCTTGTAAGGTGGTACGGTGTCGGCGTGTTCTCACCATTCTTCCGAGCACATGCGCATATTGATACGAAGCGGCGCGAACCGTATCTTTTGGATGAGCCCTACAAGAGTATCATCAAAGATATGCTGAGATTGAGATATGCAATGTTGCCGGTTTGGTACAATGCATTCAGAGAGAGCAGTTTGAGTGGAGTACCTATCTTGCGGTATGTTCCTATTCGAGGAACAATTTTGGTGCTGATGCGGAACTGCGACGGGCAGTCCTCAATACGTCATGTTCCCTGAAGATGAGCAAGGCTTTGGTATTGATGACCAATTCTATCTTGGCTCCTCCGGTCTCTTGTGCAAGCCTGTGACCACGCGAGGAGCAAATTCTGCATCTCTGTATCTGTCTGATGCACAAGTTTATTACGATTATTTCACTTACCAACCTTTTCGGCCATCCACCTCGGAAGCCGCCGGCCGGATTATCACAGTCCCTGCGGCACTCCATGAAATTCCTCTGCTTATCCGTGGCGGTTCCATCCTCCCGACACGCGAACGCCCCCGGCGCTCCTCCCCACTCATGAAACACGACCCATTCACACTCCGTGTCGCGCTGGGCGTTGATGGCAGTGCAAAAGGCGAACTCTACCTCGACGATGGCGAAGGCTTTGGATACCAGCGCGGTGAATTCATCTGGCGCGCCTTGGAGGCCTCGACGACCTACGAGGGCAAGAAGCGCACAGTACGTGAGGTGAGGATCTGGAGCGGCGATCGTACTGCGGCAGGGCTTGGTGTGTCATATACGCCTGCGAATACGTTTGCGAGAGGGATCGAGAAGGCGGGGGTAAGAGTCGAGCGGGTTATTATGGTGGGTGTGGACGAGGGGCCGGTGGAGGTGAAGGTGCTTGAGGCAGGACAGGCGAGGGTGCTCGAGTGGACGTATGAGGCGGGGACAGTGGAGAGAGCGGGTACGGTGGTTATCAAAGATCCGGCGATGGGGATTACCAAGGATTGGACAGTAGTGATCAAGTTTTAAAGAGGTGCGCCATCGTACATTGTCTTGGGCTATGGTCACTGCTTTGTACCCACTGGAACGGAATTCCGTTCAAAAAGACCATGGAATGCCACAGAAATTATAATATCATTCGTTTTCCTTTCCTTTCAAATGACCAGCTCGTAGATGTACATGGAGCTATCAAGTACTCCCCAACTGGATAGTAGAAAGGCCTCGAAAAGCGTTTTGTCGAGAAGCACGGGCTGCTCTGTAATACATTTGGATCATAGAGCATCCTCCAACTTGGCCCGGATCAATCGAGGATACTGGTATGATATACAAGGCCAAGACAATTCTCCTTCGCGTCTCTGGCCTTGATGAAAGAGCGCCACACGGCGTTCTAGGTGAAGCGCGCAGTTTTGCTGTTATCAAACAGCTGAGTGGACAAGAAAAGACAATGGAAAAGCCAACACACAGCTGCTGTACCCCTCACTTGTCCTCCTTTGCGGATTTGCCCGTCTTTTGTGTCTTGCTTGCCTTTCCAACGACCGTGACACCCTTTCCAGACTTGACGAGGCTCTTGAGTGCAGCCTCTTTTTCCTGCTTTGGGTTCCCCTTGTGCGACTTTACTTTGAGATGCTTGTCCAGTGCGTTACGCATCTTTTTTCTTGCTTTCCTTTCTCTCACCCGCCGTGCACGTTTTTCGGCCGGAGTTAACTCACTGCGTGCACGGATATCAGAGGATGCGGGAGCCAGGACCTCTTCCGGAGCGAGCATGCTAGCGAGAGATTTGCTTGAAGGCAGCGCGGATTCGAGCGAGGCAGCTGCGATATCCGACACTGTCGTGATACTGGTCTTGGGCTATCATCCCAATCAGACCATCCACCCCAAACACAAGCGCATCAGACGTACAGGTTTGGGCACATAATGCGCATTGCACAACGCATCCAGTTTTGCACAGATGCCCTCCCACAACCGTGTGATATCGTCGTGCTCGCGCTGCAGCCGACCGTCGCGGTCATCGAGCGGCGCGCCCGACTGCGCAGCGAGGTACTCCCCCTCGTATATCTGCGCCAATGACTGTGCCGACTTGGTGTCCTGTAGATCCACGAACCGCGACGGCAAAAACGCGGGCACGTCTGTCGGCGCACGCACCACGTCGTCGAACCGGCCCTCCTTGATGCGCGCCTTGATGCGCTCTTCGAGGGCGGCGACGACGGTATCGGTGATGATGGGGACGTTGCGGGATGTGCGCTCGAATTCGAGGTCTTGGCCGAGGAGGGCGTCGTGTGGGCGGGCGCGGGCAGAGGTTTCACCGAGCAGCGTCCATTCTTTGGGTGCGACGTTTTCGGCTTCAAGGGTTTGGACTTCGGCTTTGATGGCGGCGAGGCGTCGTTCGTGGGTGGACATGTTTTTTTCGAGGAGGGTACTGGTACACGTTTTGGATAAAGTCTGATGGAGACCAATCTCGGATGACCCACCATCTTGAAATGGGATCTTCTCAATCGTGAATTGACGTGGTCTGCCACCCAGTTCACTCGTAAATGGATTTCTTTGACATCACCAGCAGCACTGGACACAGAACCTAGACCCAGTTTCGTACCAGATGACAGCTTTCGATTTCTCAAGTGCTGCAGCTCAAGTCATACGAGGATTCACCCTACTCTCTATGAAGAAGTTTGTCAGGCGTAGTGTTTTCATCTCCTATTGGTGTCAATGGAAGGAAGGAACTTGTCCTTCGTTATAACACTCAGCTAAGTTTATGCGGCTCGACGTAACCAGTTCGCCAGCCTTCAGTGACTTGACAATATGCATAGGGCGACTTCTTTCAGTGTCAGTCATTCTTTGACATAACCATGGCTGACTCCCCGAACTTGGGAGATCGCCTGACATTCTGGAGTGGACTTTGAGGACATATAACTGTGCTACTTTTCTCCCCAGCTTGACCGGGTGCACCCTCATCGCAGCATGAAGATCATCGGCTCTGTCACTAACGCTCTCTATGACGCAAGCTTCCTTGCCTGGGATCTCTTCTTGACGTTAGGAAACGTAATTCAGTTTAGTCGTCCTGTTGGACAAGTTGTACCAGACGGCCATCCGGGCTATGGAGGATATTGGCCAGAATACAAGCCACCACAGGAAGGCGACAGTAGGTGCTGTTGCCCTTGCTTGAATGCAATGGCCAATCACGGTATGTCTGTACTCTTGGATGAACGTTACCCTGTTCGTTTTTTCACCGAACATCCCGTTTTTATGTCGAATCGTTTAGGAATCATTCCACGCAGTGGCAGAGGTATCAAGTTTGCCGAACTACCTCGACTTCTTCGTGTGACATATGGCTTTGGCCTTTCGTTCGGCCATTTTACGTGCCATTACACTGCCCGCGTGATGAACAGAAGCTATACTATGGGTAGGTTTGATCTAGAGGAGATCAACCTTCATAACATAATTGAATATGACGCTTCGCTCACCCGTGAGTAGTGCTCCACTAAACATCCAATGTGATCGCTCACTATTCCATTTTGTTCAGGTCAGGACGTGTCGCTACAGTCCAACCAGTCGGTGATACACCCACCATTTATCGAAGAACTTTTCACATTCGCAACCGAAACGGATGTCACCGGACGCCCGCGGTTGACTGTCAACGATCTGTCTCGCATCCTAGGCAAGCGTCGCGCAGAATGCAAGGCGACGAACAAAGCATACAGCCTCCACTTTGTCCATAAACTCTTTAGCAGTGCCAAGCGCGTCGTCTCCATCCTTTGTGACGACAAACTGACGTTTACTCCCTGAATCATGTAGCGCGTCGACTATGGCAACCGTTTTTGGAGGTCGGGTAGACGATCTCCGGGTTGTCCTCTTGGAGGAACGGCTTCCTCAGGGATGGGAACCACGTGTTCGAACGCCGTATGGGCTCACGATGTGCGCATTCAACTTGGTCGTTCTCCCAATGGAGCTTGGTGTACGAGAGGGGGACTGGACGGCAGATGCCACTCAAGCTGCAGAGGAAGAGTCCTGAATGAATGTGATACGAATGGTGCAAGCGATCCTTGACCTTCTTACCGGTCAGACATCGTGCGGCCAACTAGATGTCGAAGATTTGGAGGATCAGAGGCTGATTTGTTGTTTTGCTGGGGTACTAGAATCATAGCAAATTAGTTTGTATCAGCGGATTGGGATTAGTACACGCCCAAACCACCGTCGCTATCTCTTCACTGTCCTGTGTCCTCGTTTCCCTGCACACCAGCAAACGGGCACTACGTTCATACTAAAGCGCTGGTAGATGTAAGGCCAAACGCTGTATCAATGTGGCCTCTGCGTCTTCCTTGAAGATCGCGCGTATTGGTGCTGTCTATCCCATGTCACTGGCCAGCTCTGGAGAGTCGGAAAACTTCCAACATGTTGATGGATATGCGGCTAATTGTACTACATCACTGAAAAACTGAGCGGCCGATAAGTCCTTATAACCCCATTATAATCAACGGCTGGACCATAATCTGTAAAAATCTGCCTGTGAGTTCCCACAGGATTATAAGGCCTTATAAAGCTACCTTC
>JBBPUD010000405.1:0-21902 GCA_038094475.1 Phylloporus aff. rhodophaeus
TAGTGGTGCCATCATCTCTCCTATTCCTTCCTAGAATTTTCATGATGGACTCTAGTCTGCTTTTCTAATACTATAGTTAAAAAGTATATTCTCTTCTATTTTATCAAATACAAAGAATAAGGGCTAGCATTGGTAATGAAGTATCAAAACTGGACTATAAAGGTAAGACTAGCATCATTTAATCATAAAAGATGAAGGTTAATAGAATTAGTCAAGTGGAAGCAAATAAGTGTAAAAAGTAGCAAGTAAAGTCATTGTAGAACAGAAAAATCTAAGGAATAGTAGCATTTGGAGATGGTTCTTTGAGAGTTCAGAGATGTATAAACTAGAAAAATGTAGAGGTCCTTGTAAAGGTGAAGTATGAAGTAAATGCTAAACAATATGTCTTCACTTTGAACAATAATCAGCTTTCTAGTCAAGCAAATTATAGAAATTCTAAGGAGGCTATTTTTTTTCAACAGAAATAGAACTAAACCACTTTTTCAAAAGAGCTTGGATTGGCTTACATATCATGAAATAAATGTTCTAGACTATTCAAGACAATTTCCAGACATGAAATCTAACAAATTTTAATTTAGAAGCCTAATAGCTATTTAATATTTTTAAAAGAAATATGTGAGGGGATCAAGGCTCAGAAGTAACATATATTGATGAAATGCACGCTTAGAAGACTAGAGAAAGTGATCAAGACTAAAGAATAATACAATAAATACTCAAAGTCCAAAAATATGATGATGCTCAAATAAGTGTCCCAATGACATGTCATTTTAAAATGTCTATATCTCAGTACCATGGTAACCAAATCACATGATCTAAGTAGTGTTAGAATGCCAAGAGTAAGTACCATTTTCCATTCTGCAAGTATTTGGCCTTGTTTGTTCCACATCACTGGAAATTAATGCATTTGTCAAAAATGACCCAACATTGACACCATAAGTAATGCAGTACACTGATTATTGACTATAGGTTACCTAGCTCAACATCCAAGGACTCAACATTACTTGTGGCTGACTGTGCATCAGTGTTCTTTTCAAGACTGTTGGCTGTGGTGCTGATTGATGTGTTCATTTCTTCACTATTGCTCAAATTGTCTAAGGTCTTGTCTGATGTCTTCTTAGGTTGGCTGTTGTCTGTTTGCTGCTTCTTTGCCATGCTATGATCCTCTTCCAATGGGTGTTGCTTGCCCCTACAGGCTGATTCAAGAGCAAGTGCTTTTTTTGTCTGGTGGAGGACTCGTTTGCTGGACATGATGGTGTAAAAGAAAAATTCTCTTCTGCCATTATACTTTGTACAAATGTTTGTCCTGGAATGCAATCTGTTTGCTATGAAACTATGACATCACACATGGTACAGGCATAGCAATCAAGTTTGTTTTGTGGTGGCCTTGAGTTCCCATGGGTCCTGGTATCTGTGGCCATGGGTACCAGGTTTGATGCAGGTTCACAAATCCTGGCCCATATCCATACCTACAGGTACCCATACCCAAGACTCACCACAGGTACCAAGTACCCCTGCAGTTCCCTACTGCCAGCTAACCCTGGGATTCCATCTTATCAGGCAACCACTGTGTCTTATCTCAAGAGTGATACCACCCTTGACAATATCAATCCTGCCATCTGCCCCAAGTTGTTTCTCCATTTCATCCAGGATCCAAACTTCACCATTCTGTACTCTCAAACCAAGGATGCCAGGCTGCATCACAATGTAGCAGTGAAGTGGTTTGAGAAGAAGCACACAATATCAAATGTTGTAGAGCTGTCTTTCCACCCATTACCGATACCCAGCACTTCCTCCCCCTTTTCTGCAGTGTCTTTTCCCTTTTCCATGGCATCCTCCTCTCCCTTCCCTGCTCACATATCTGGCATTGACTCACCCATTCTCTTTAGCAACACGTTCATTCCCACCTCACCTGCCCTTTTTGATAACCCATCCATTCCCACAACATTGTCATCTGTCTCCCTCCTCTCTGACCCCACTTTGGACATGATGACATCTGTACCCAGTGATGGTGGGAATTGTTATACTCAAGGTATTGGTGCAGAACATGTTGATACAGCACTGGAGATGAATGCTGTAAATCTGTATGAGGTGTACAATGATGCTGGATATTATTGACTCAAGGACTCACATTGTCATCTGATGTTGTTCTATGCTGCACATAACATGTATTGGTATCAAAATGTAGCAGTTACATGTTGTCGTTAATACTATTTTCTGTTCTAAGTCCCTGCTCATGCCAACGTTGTATATGTATAATCATTCCACATTGCACTTACAATCTTATCTCGCAGGTTTCCAACCTCACCAAGTACACCAGAATGATCCTGATTATCTCCAATGCCATCTTCATCATTAGAATCACTCAAATCATCTGTGTCCTCATCCTCATCACTGTTGTCATTAGCAGTATCATTTGGGGCATGGAGCATAATAAAGTTGTGGATAGCACAAAGCACCACAGGGATCTGCACTTGGATCTTGAGGGGGTAGCAGGTAGGCAGAAGAATTCAGAATTGGTTCTTGAGTACACCAAAGATGTGTTTGACAGCATTGTGTGCTGATGTGTATTGCAGATTGAACAGCTCTTGCTGATTTATTGGCCTACACACTATTAATTAAGCACACAAAAAATAAATATTACTCACCACATGTTTGCCCTTCCCCACTCAGCCAGATGGTAGCAAACTCCTCAGTATGGGACAAGGAGTGGTGCTCTAGAAGGAAACCCAAGGTCAGCAAGAAGATACTTGCCCCTGGGAATTTCCAAATTGTGTGAGCACACATCACCAAAAATGCAGACATTGGATGTAGATCCCTTTCACCCAGTAAGTGCATATGTGAAATAAAGGTCAAAATCAAACACGAACATGCAATTTTGAGACAGAAAACCTTTGCAGTTTTGGTAAGCAGAGGCACGATGTGAAGAGGGAGTAATGGGAATGTGGCTGCCATCAATGGCTCCGATGGTATCTTTAAAGTATGGGTAAAGCTTGGGGTTGCATTGAAACTTGAGAGAGAGGGGATTAGCACCAGGTGGCTTGACAAACATGGTGTAGAACAGTGGTGCAGAGAACACCAAGACCAGCTTGCAGAAGTAGCTAGCATATGTTATCAGTCTTCATTAATTCATTAAAAAATGACTCATCATGAAATGGTATCATTTGATTGTTGAAAACACTCTCCTACATGTGTCACAGGAAGGCCTGTTATACACGTGTACAAGAATATTGAGAGTTGTTCTTCAAGTGAAACAGATCTCACCTTTGTATACCCCAGACTTGTGAAAAGTGAAATAAGCTCCTGGAAAGACTCAGCTGATACACCAAGTTTATTGTGGATGTGGTATGGATGACTAGTCAACAGCTCAAGTATCCACCCCTCATTAGACAGGATAGTGGTGTGATAGGGTTCAGGGTCCTTGCAGCTCAGCTAAGGATTTGCAAAACTGGAGATAGTGCCGATAATGGCACAAATGATGATGTTGAGGAGAAGGGTCATATATTGGACAAGGCACACTCACTGTTCAGGCTGCAAGATAAGTACCATGGTATCATCAATGATGGTGACTATTTGACAGTTGAATACAGACAAAGCTCTGTGCTGAGTTTGGTCAGGACTCCAGGCATGGTTCTAGCCAAGATATAGCTGACCTAATAACTGAGTTACAGGTCTGTCAAACAAGCTCTTAGAGTGGTTATGATTGATTCATACTGCTTTCCAGCTTCCACTTCCCACTGCATTGGTACATCATTAGGCAAATGACAAGAGGCTAGGACCAATAATTACTAACTGCTTGACAAAGATTTTTAAGAGCTTCGCCATGAGAAATGTCCAAGAACTTGATAACCTTGTCATTCAGGAGAATAAATTTATCCGGTTTTTTCATATTGTGCAATGAGCTGATCTTTGATTCTGACATGCCATACCCTGGACTACTGATCACAATGTCTGGTCCCAATATAAACCTTATCTTGGGGCATTTATAATAACTGAGTAAGATGCAGAAGCAAAGGCAGGCAAACCTTTGGAAGCATCATGCTCCATGGACCAGCACAAACAGTGTGCAATTCTGTTGCATTTGGCCACACATAAATGGCCCATCCTTCAACAACAGAGAATGGTGGACCAATCTTGTGCAATTCTGCTGTACATTTGGGATCTGCACAAAGCTGTTCCTGAGAAGGTCTTCAGCAATGATACATGCTGCTTGCATCAACTACTGACTCACCTGAACATACTTTTGAACATGACTGATACCTTCTAGATCAGGTAAAATACCACCTCTAATGCTTGATATGAGCACGTCCCACTGTTCATCAATGTAACAAACAAGGTCAACGAATAGCATCACGAAGGGTACATAGAAACAGTCCATGTCTTGATGCTTGAGAAAGAAGAGGACATGAATCATTAAGAAGGATGGGAAATAGCTGATGGTAGTCGCTGCCCATGGCACAGCATAGTATGGCACTGGAAGGCAGAAAGCATGAGCATGCATTGTCAAGAACAGTGACAGACATACTAGTGACAGACATCCAGCTTTCATCGTCCTCAAATTCCCAGCCGAAGAATTTGTGCACTATTTGGCCGGATGCTAGGAAAACAGGAATCTTTGCTACTACCAAACCCAAATTATCCACAATTTCCCTTGCACTAGTGCATCCACAATACACCACTGCAGCAAGCAGTGTTTTGCTGTTCCGATCAAAGAATGGAGAGTCCAAAGGTACTTTTGCTTTGCAGTACCTTGCAAGAAGTTTGGGGGGTTTCCCAGATGTAGAACTAGAGCTTGCAAGAAAGTCTGGTAGGCCAGGAGCAAACAGATTCTTGACATCCTCTATCTTGCAGGGCTGTCTGTCAAACCTATCCATGAATGGTTTATAGCAGTTATAGTCCAAAAGCAGGACATGAGTCTGGAAATCCACCAATAAGGTAGCATCCGAACCAATACCACCATGGACAGAAATGGTGTCATGAGATGCAGAGAGACTGGGCAATTGTACTGCATATTGGGTGTTGAAACACCTCTGAACCATCCAGAGCAGTAGATTGCTTGTCCATTCTACCAGACAGGATATTTGCTGTTCACCAGTTTGAGTGGCTCTGCTGTTGGTAGAGCTGTCTGCAGGGGAGGTATCCATGGAGAAAATCATCTAGTCAGACTTGAAGAAAGGTTTGAATAATGGATTTCAGACCATGGATGAGGATGATTGGTGATCAACAGAAAGAAGCACTTCACTGTGAACTGAGTTGGCGTGCGAAGGTCTGTGGCATGCGTTTTACCACTGCCACATACCCTTGACATTTGGCAAGACCCACCTCAAACAACTTGTTCACTTTCTCCCATCTCATGACATTCTCCAAGTTGGTCTGTGGATGAATGGTAGTAAAATAGGACCATGACTTGGACCAAAGCAATGCAGGATCTGACTAGGCTTGTTAGCCTCAGGATAACCTCAAATAGAACTTAACTTCTCATCAATGTAAGCCAGGGCTAGAACAGACAAACCAGGATCAATCCAAATGGGATTGTGTTACTCCAGGAGACATGCCTGTCTCTGACCTTCATTTGCACTTGCCATCAATACATGACAATATACCCAGTTGTTGGCTACTACTCAACAGTTTTAGCAACCTCATAGCTTGTCATCATTTGAATGCCAATTTTACATCAACATCCTTGATTCCATTGTCAAGAAAAAATCAGTGGACTGTGGCAACTTTTTTTCACCACTTGTGATGGATTTTCTATGTCACAGAGTGAAGGGGTGGACCTTTACTGTGGACATTGGGGAGAAGTATGCAATCAGGCCAGTGAGTTTATCAAAAAGAGATGGGCAAATATTCTTCAAACTGTTCTTCCCTTCCTAGGTTGCAATTTTGGTTGTTGTTGATATCAGCATATCACTGATCAATTGGTCGATTGCCTTCATGAGTTTGTTCTCCATTTGTGCTCCCTCTGCATCTGCTGACACCTTTTGACACCCTTTATTCGACTCATTCTAAAACTCAGGATCCGTGGCCTTCAGCTGATAGAGCATTTCCTGAGTCTTAAAAGAAGTCAGACCCTCATTGAACAAATTGGGACCATGGACTAGCTAGCTTGAATTCCTCAGTATCAAAACTAATATAGGGGCAGCAAGCCCAACTCAGAAGTGCTACCAGAGGTAAGACACAACTATATTCACCTAATATAGGGGCAGCAAGCCCAAATAGGAAATAAGGTAAATACAGTACCAAGCAAAGACAAAGGTAAAGCTCTCACCTCAGAAGTGCTACCAGAGGTAAGACACAACTGAGGTGTAAGTGAGAGATGCGAAGGGTTAAAATACTTTGAAGACACGTGTGTGCTTAACTCCGGGAAACTCCAGAGTGGAGTAGGCGAGAATAGGCAGTCTACATCAGGAAGAGTGAAAGGGCGCAGCAGCACGTGGTCGGGAGGACTAGGCGTGCCACCACGCTGCAAGCACGATGCAATACTATACTATAAATGTCTCCAATTAGTCCACTAGGAGTAGAGCCTGAAAATGAAAAGATCGCTCTGGAGTTGGCTCAAGAACCACTCCGGAGTCACCGGAGTTATAATTTGACACTCAGATTGCTGTGTGAGTACCACTGCAACACTATTTAGCTGATAGACATGGTACACAATGTCACTGTTGAGACACAAGGTGGGCACTCTCTTTTGAAATGAAACTGTATTCACTCATGGATCTACAACACATCTTGGCCAATTCAAGTTTAAAAGTGATGCTTGAGAGAAAACATATATGCAACCCAGTGTCTTGTGATGAGTTTGTATATGCTGCATTGTGGTCCAAGATCACAGCAATGCACAAATGACTGCAAGGGTTGAAAAAGGATAGGATACAGTGCCAAAGGAAGCTCTCGGCGGCAAGGATGAAGATCAGTAGGTTGAAGAGCAATACTGTTGCTGTGATCCAAGCACAGTCATCCTTGTTGTCAAAGGACTCAATGGCAATGGAGAACATGCAACCTGAAAACAGATCGCCACAAGCCCATCCGGATTCACTGCCAGTATATATATCACAAAGGCATGAGCCTGTTATTGATGGATCGTCTAGCATACACAGCAAAATGGACAAGATCACCTACCACCAGGTAATCCGGAGGAATTGCAAGATATCTTGAAGAGCAAGGACAAACAAATTCTAATACTCGAGACTGAGAATGGTTGTTTGACTGGGTAAATTACACAGTTGAGGATAGAGGTATGGACACTTTCATCAATCTGATTCCCTATTTACCTTTGCTATCTTCTAGGTGAAAACACTATCTGTGGGGACCATCAGTGAGACCTTGCACTACAAAATTTTGTTGGGCCATGCACCACATCAAGAGAGTGTGGTGACAACAGAATACACAGGAAATGAAATGTCTCAACGACACACTTGATTAACTATGGTCTTCTTGCAAGGAGTTTGAGAAAGAGACCCAAGTCCATTGTTGAATCATTGTACTTTGACAGGTATACTCACACATCAGCAAATCACAATGTTACTGTACAGTACTGGACATATGGTTACAGAGGTTGCAATGCTACAGAGAGGTCTCCCCTTGTACAGGACAGGTTACAGGAGCATACAGAGCCACAGGCTGTACAAGACTGGTACAGTTTTTGTGCTCCTGTACAGCACATTAAGTAATCTGCACAGCATGGTACAGCCGCACAGTGTCATACAGCACAGTACAAAGTCCTACATATGTATGACTACACAATTCTCTTTTTTTTCACTCATTTCAGAGAAAAGAGGAATTTTATTAAACTATACTATTACATCAATAGTAATGTAACACTGTAGCCACACAAGTCCCGCTCTCCTCCTTCGTCGTTCAGGTGTTGGTGGCAGGTGCATCATTGTGCTGTCCCCTCCCTTGTTGTCTTTTGATGATGGCAGTACATTGTCGGTCATTGAGTGATGGTTGGTGCACCGTTGCTGCTCTCACATTCTTGTCGTTGGCGTTGTGGTGGTGCTGCGCCGTTGTGCCTCATCGTCCTTGCTGTCGTCGTTACAGTACTGGGCGTGCAGTTGTGCCGCCCTCACCTGTCCTTGCCATCACGGTATTGATGGTGCATCCGATAACAGTGTGCCGTCGCCTTTTGCCCTTGGTATTTTTGTGGGTTGGTGGTCGGCGCACTGTTGCCCCTTCATCATTATCGGTAACATGGTGGTGGTAGGTGCGATGTTGTGCTGGTGGGTGCTGTTGCACCGCACTCGCTCTCCTTGTTGTCGTGGGCTGCTGGTGGGCACGCCACCGCACCGCTCTCACCATCCTTGTGTTGGTGGGTTGCCATCATGGATCCTGCCGCCCCCCTTGCTGTCACCATTGCGTGATGCTGTAGCCCTCATGGAGGTGATACATCACCATCGCCATTGCTGCTGCTGCTGTCGCTGCAGTGGTGGTGGTGGGTGTGCCGTTGTGCCTTCTCGTTCTCACCGTTGTCACTGTTGCTATGGTCGTGGTGTGCCGTTGCGCTCCCGCTGCCCTCATCGTCATCGCATGGAGATGGGGAGGTACACTGCTCCCTCAGCCTTGTCGTTGCTGGTGCACCATTCTGCTCCGATGATCACCATCACCATCACACGGTGGTGGTGGCAGGCGCGCCATTGGGCACCCCTTCCCTCGTCGTTGTCATCACTGTGGTGGTGGTGTGCCATTGCATGGTGGTGTGCCGTTGCGTTCCTACTGCCCTCATTGTCACCGTTGTGCAGTGGTGGTGGCAGGTACACCGTTGGTCGCCCCTTCCTTCGTTGTTGTTGTCATCGCTGTGGTTGTGGTGCACCATTGCGCTCCCATCACCCTCGTCGTCATTGTTGCGTGGTGGTGGTGGCCAAACCGTTCAGCACCCCTTCCATTGTCGTCACTACGGTGGTGGTGGTACACCGTTGTGTAACTTGCGTTCCACTGCCCTCATTGTCGTCGCGCAGTGGTGGTGGCCAAACCATTTAGTGCCCCTTCCCTCGTTGTCGTTGTCGTCACTGCGGTGGTGGTAGGCTGTTGCGCTCCCATCACCCTCATCGTCATGTGGTGGCAGTAGTGGGCACACTGCTGCGTCCCCTGTCGCCTTCAGGTAGTCATTGGTGGGCACGTCATTGCCCCGCTGTCATCGTCATCTTGTGGGTGGTGTGTGCCATGCACTGTACTGCCCCCTCGCTGTCATTGTCCAGTGGGTGGTGGCGTGTGCACTGCGTCAGTCCCCTACTGTCCCTGTGGTGACGATGTTGCGGGGCCATCACCTTTGTTGTTGGCCTGCAGGTTGTGCGCACCGTTGTCATCGTCGTCGTGGTAGCAGTGGTGCCCCTGCCACCTTCATTGTCGTCGTCATTGTGCCTCCCCCGCCACCTTCATTGTCATCGTTGTTGTGCCTCCCCCGCCATCATTGATATCGTGGTGTTGGTGGCAGGTGCGTAGTTGTGCCGCCCTTGCCCACCATCGTTGTCACCATCTGAGCGTGACGTGTCATCGTAGGGTGCTTGGCGTGCCATTGCTTTGCCTTGCCTTGCTGTCCTCGTGGTGGTTGGTGCGCCCCTCACCGTCTTCATCATGGTGGTGGCATGGTGGTGTGCGCTCCATCGTTCCCGGAGTCGGCGTTATGGTGGATTTGCGCCACTGCATTCCATTGCCCTCGCCGATGTCGTGCAGTGGTGCAGCGATGTGCGTCCTATGCACTGCCCTCATTGTGGTAATAGCAGCGCCAGTGCGTTGTTGCATGGTGAGAACGCATTTGCACCGCTGTCACCCTCCATGTCGTTGCATCCGCCACTGTTGCCATCCTCGTTGTGGTGATGGTGCGCCGTTGCACTGCCGTTGCCGTTGTCACTGTCTGCGTGGTAGTGGTTGTTGCAAGGCACTGAGGGAGGGGTTAGCAGGGTGAGATGGGTGAGATGGGTGGATACATGCACGAGGAGGTCCGGGGACAAGTGACTGAGCATGGGGGTGGGTGTGCACACACAAGGGGACAGGCTGGTGGAGAGTGGTGGTGGGCAGCGGCTGTAAGGAAGGGGGTCGGGTGAGTCAGGTGAGATGACGACCATTGGGGGTACGTTGGGGGAAAACTATGTACTTTATAACCAAAATGAAATCCAACCAGTCACATGATCCATTCAATCAAAATTTTGCTAAGTCTCACATATTAGGAATTTGTGTCTACACTTTTACTACACTAACTATGCTAATACGCCATGTAGCTGTCTGACTCTGTAGCGCTGTCAGACAATGCCATTGTGACGTGTGTGACTGTTACATGAAGTGTACCAAAGCGAGGACGAAGGTTGAACGTTACTTGTTTGACAGAGGATGCTCACGAAGAGGTACGACAACGTCGTCAAAGAGTTCTCAAGGTGTTTGTAAGGTGTGACACGAGATGTACACTTGTATTGTGTAGATCAAGTATGAGGTACATCAAGTGTCTACTCTAAGTATTTATATGAGCGAAGCGTGCAGCATAGAAGGTCAAGGAACACAATGGAATGTTGGAACACTAAGCCGGTGCGAGAGAACCGGACTGCGGAGAAGGCTGTCCGAAACGAGATCAAAGAGTACAGCAAAGTGAAACAGATAAGAAGGTGAAACAGGAACTCCAAGGAGAGAACCTGTGTGAAGATACGTGTCACTGGTTGAACAGTGAAATGGATGATTGGTCCAAGATGATGAGTGAATGCTCATCGCGTTCTACAAAGATAAAGGGAGGAGCGAGGAATGAGATACGATGAGTGATAAGAAGAACGTTACGATGAAGGGAAAGAATTGTAACATTACCCCCCTTGTAGAGTTGTGCCCCAGGCGCAACTTTCCAACCGCCAACCAAGAGTCTCTCAAATATCCTTGGCGGGCACGGAGTGGTCAGGAATATAGAGGTATGGACATTGCGGCTCAGTATGTCCAAATTGATCACAGTGGAGGCAGACCTCTCGTGGGCATCTAGTGGGTCCATGTCCCCATCATTGACAAGTAGTGCATTGTAGGGTGAGGCAGAGGCATTGGGGGTGACCAGGAGCAGTAACGTGGCAGTGGGGGCATCTGTATAGAGGACATTCGTCTCGATAGTGACCAACGCGGTTGCATCGGAAGCAACGGGTGAAGATGGTCGCCGGAGGTCGGTCATAGGGATTATGGAGGAGACGAGTCGGTGTGGAAAGGATGGTCAAACCACCTGCTTGGATGAGGTAAGCACTATTGTACGAGATGGCTTGTGGATTTATCTGACGGAATCCACCAGGAGGATCAAGAAGGAATGGTACAATATCGTCTTCCACGATGTGTGGTTGGATGGTAGGAGCAGGGACAGGAGAGTCTTCTTCAATTGGGGAGGAGATTCGTAAGGCAAGAGGCAAAGGAGGCGGAGAAAGAGCAGGGGATTCTCGAGGGGAAAGGGAAATGCTGTTTAAATAAGCTGTACACTCTTCCGGATACATGGAGAGGAAAATGGGGTGGAACACAGGATACATGATGGAAATGGGAAGCTGTGCAACGAAGCCATGGAAATCAGCATTGTGAAGGAGTTGTAATATACGACCCGTGAGACCATTTTGTGTTTCCCGTACGGGTAATCCGTAAGCTTTGGGGAGGTCGTTTGGTGCTACATGGAAGTGAAACACTTGAGCAGTGTGGGCTTCGTGATACAAGGTGATGAGTCCTTTGATGATCAGGTCATCGGCATAGAGAGGCATCCGTTTGAGTAAGAGTACCAGTGAAGGTTTGCAGAGGATACTAGCAAACAAAGGCTTCCAGATGCGCGGTGGGAGGAGGTGTGACTGAATGGGGGAGACTTGGAGCAGTGCCATCGGGTCATCAATATCAGGGGAAGATGGCAGTGAGTTTGATGGGAGCGATATGGGTGGTGATTGGGAATCAGAAGTCATAGCGACAGTTGTGCCTTTGGGGTGAGAGAGGAGTGCGCCGAGGTCGGTAGTAAGAACCAAAGTAAGAAGAACAAAAGTGCGATTGCGAGGAATGAGAGGAAAGAGATCCAGAATGGTTTGAGGTATGAGCAACAAAACTCACGCATATGGGGAGGAGCCTCACGAAGAGATCACAACGTCCCAGATGTGTGTCGTCTTATCGAAGTCGATGGAGTCCTTTATAATCCTTTAGGATGTCTTAGGAATGCGTGAGATTAGCCTCCAGTTCCCAGGTGTTTTCTGCGGATGAGTAACCCTTCCAAGCGGTCAGGTACCGATAACGGCCAGGGGACCCCTTATGAGAGAGTATTGCTTCAACTTCATACTCTTCTTCGTCATCTATTACGTCAGGAGAGGGCTGTGGGAATGATGGGCCATGTACATCAGTTTGTTTGAAGGGGGAAAGCAGTGATGCATGAAACACGTCATGGATCTTCCAAGTGTTGGGGAGTTTCAGTTGGTAGACAAGTGGGGATATGACACGTGTGATTTCGAAAGGTCCGTGTTGTTTGGGTGCGAGTTTGCATGAGGGATAAGGGATGTGGAGGTTGGTGGACTCAAGCCACACGCGATCTCCCACTTTCCAAGGCGAGAACTTTTGTGAGGATTGTTTGGTCATAAGGAGGCGGGCGGAGTCATGAGCTGCAAGGGCTTCTTTTCAAGCTTCGTCCAAAGCAATGAGGCGGTTTTCTAAAGCAGGAATAAAGGTTTTTCCAAGTGGTGGGAAGTTTCTGGGCTCGTATCCGAGCATCAAGAAGAAAGGGGAAGTTTTGGTGGAGCTGTGAGGGGCGGTGTTATGATGAAACTCGGCTGTGGTGATGTGATCGGACCATTGATGAGGGTTGTTATGACAAAAGATCCAAAGGTACGTTTCCAGTTCCTGGTTGGTACGCTCGGTTTGTCCGTCGGTCTGGGGGTGATAGGCAGTGGAGAGTCTGAGGTCGTATTGGAGGAGGCGGGCGAGTTCTCTAGCGAGTGCAGATGCGAACTGAGGTCCTCGGTCAGAGATGATGGAGTCATAAAGGCCAAAATGTTTGAAGACATGGTCAAAGAAGAGTTTTGCTACGCCTGCGGTGTCAATGGTTTTAGTGCAAGGGCATAAAATTACCCCCTTTGTAAGGCCGTGGTCGACCACGACCAAGATAGAGTCGAAGCCATTGGAACTAGGAAGGTCAGAGATGAGGTCGACAGACAGTTGGCGGAATGGAAGAGAGACAGAGGATAGGATCGGTTGAAGTGGGGGAACGGTGGGATGTGTGTTTACTTTGTTTTGCTGGCATACAGCGCAGCCTGTGATGTAATTTCAGACGAAGGTGGCCAAGCCAGGCCACCAAAAGTCACGTTCAACAATGGACTTGGTCCGGAATTGTCCCATGTGGCTGGTGGTGGGTGAGGAGTGAATGAAGTCGAGGAGAGCTTGTTGAGAGGCGGGAGGAATGTAGAGACGTCCTTTGTAGAATAACTGAGCGTTGTCATAGCGCCAGTTGATTAGAGCAGAGCGAGGGAAGAGCGGGGAGCCATCGGCAAGGTTTTGGATGGCACGAAGGACAAGGGGATCTGAGGGAGAAGACCGTTGGATTCCCTCGACTAGAGAAGTGTTGAGGGCAGAGATGACTACAGGATCTGGGATAATGGAAGCATCTGTGTTGTTGTCGGCAGTGTCTACAGTGTCTCAGCGGGAGAGTGCGTCAGCTGGGCCCATCTGAGAGCCAGGGGTGACCTTCCAGACAATGTCATAGTCCTGAAGGAAAAGAGACCAGCAAGCCTGTTGACGAGAGAGTTTACGGGGGTCTTTAAGATAGGACAAGTTCTTATGGTCCGTGATGACAGTGATGTATGACGGTAAATTTGCACAATTAATCATACCACGCTTTTTCAACACATCGCACATTTAAAGTCAGATTTCTACCGCGCTTTTTGACTGGCCGCGCTTTTTCAACCCATCGCGCTTTTTCAACCCATCGCGCTTTTTCAACCCATTGCGCTTTTTCGACCCATCACACTTTTTCAACCCATCGTGCTTTTTTGACCCGTCGCGCTTTTTCAACTGACCGCGCTTTCTTTCAACATGGAATTTTACTAACTATTGCAATGTTTTTACCTTCACTCTGACATTATGATGCTATTACATGCGCAAATATTCCGCCACACTTTTAGTCTTGAGACGCCACTGGAAGCATTCTTCTATTCTATGTTAGATAAATAGGACAGGCTACTTTGATGAATAACTATCAGTGAACTGTGCCTCCACACCGCTGGGTTCACTTTTGCCGCTCGGTAGGTGTGCGGCACAACCGTAGTTGACATAGTTTGTCAAGTCGTAGATCAGACTGTTGATGATACCTAGAGAATGTCCCAAATTTGCTATGCCAGAAATTTCTTGGGGAGTGTAACCAATGGGTGATCACCTGGAAGTTATGGTATGTGGAATTAGGATCCATTGTGTTTGCTGCAGTAGCCTGGACCCACGAGCTAACGGAACCTGACACACCATTGCAAAGTGCACTGACCTATCAAAAATGAGGGAAGGTGTGCATGCGGAGGGTGAGACAACATACCTGCACAGGGAATATGGCAGTGGCGTCTGTACCACCGTAGTCCAAGACTACCTTCATAGGGATAACCATAATTTTAATCTGATGTGTCGCCATGACTTCAGTGAGATCAAAGAGCTCTCCACGAAATGCAGCATAGACATTGTTTGGGTTGTTGGTATACGAGTGCGATGCAAGTTCCGATGTACTGAAGATGTGCTCCATCGGACAGATGACGAGCCCAAGAACCACAATGACGAATACTGCAGAAGCAAGGATAAACTAAATGATCGTATTGAGGGCGAGCTTCTCCCTCCATCATGCCTGACAGACATCACCACACTTCATTCGGCCAAACCACTTGAGGAAGGGTGAGGGTATCCACCAGGTGAGGAGCCAGCATAGTAACACCCAACGGCAGCGTGCCGACATTTCTTTGATGACTCATTCTCCATGATCTCACTGGTTAGTGCTTTCTTCGCGATTAACCCTTCCTTGTCTGCATTATGGAACATGTTCCTGGAAGGGGTATAGGACATCAGGCCATAGTTGGAATTAGTGTCTTCGCGATTCAATGTCAAGCAGCTCCTGTTGTCAAAGTCATCCGAGCAGAAAGATTTGCGGTCGTCATATCCATCCTCATAGAGATCCCCACGCTGGGATGGTGAGGCGTTGGGCACAAGGGGAACATGTGCTTGAGAAGATGCCTGGTTAAACATATCTGCGTAGTTATCCATGGGGAGTCCTGGGAAGGTATATGGGGCATAAGGGTCACCTATTGAACGAACGCCAATGCCAGCTTCTGCCTCTGCGTCGTGGAGGTGGTTGCGTTTTGTTCCTCCATGTCAAGTGCATGAATGCGGTCCCCCAGAAAGTGGAACGCAACTTGAGACAGGAAGACCTATGTGATGGGTGACTGGTAAGAACCTGCCTGATAAATACTTAAAGTGGGAGTCGGCACAGACCTTGTACTGGCCGGCAGCCATGTCAGTCTCGGGGAAATTGAGTATCTGATAGGGTCTCGAAAAGTGTGTCGCCCGCTACGTGTGGTGTTAGGCTCAAAGATGCATTTTGTCCATCTTCATCCTCCTACTCCTGTTCCTCAATGCCAGCATCCTCGCGAACCGTCTGCATACGTTTGATAGTGCCTTTCCGGCGAGTGGACGGGGCGCGCATGCGTTTGGCAGTCTGCTGCGCAGAGACGACGGCGTCCTCATTCTTGGGGTGCACTTGAGTTGCGATAGCCTTGCCAGAGAGTAGACCTTTGATGAACAGGTCACCAGATCCGGCACTATCCAGGACGTCGGTAGAGCCGAGGTTGGAACCGCGCAAGAGCAAAGCGAAGCCGGGATTGAGGGCATCCAAGTTGTGTTCCAAAAAACGGGCCTCAGATGAGTAGGTGACAGGGCCATTGAAGTGATTGGCAGTGAATGTTGGATAACCTGAGCGATCAACGATGCCGAGAGCATCCATGTTGCGAATGACAGCCACATCCACATCACGACTATGGCCGGTTGTGAACTCGAGATTACCCAAGTGGAGAATGGCTGCAACGATGTTGTCGCTCTTCAGACGATGCGCCAGCCATCAGGTAATAAAAAATATGGAAATTACGCTCTCCCGATGGCACCACCACCACCTGGTCGCGCTCGAGATAGTAGTTAAGCTGCACTCAAGCATCTACTAAACCTATGAATAGTCAACATGATAGCACATAGTTACAAAATGCACAACATATATCATGGGTCCTCCAAATGTAAACGTTGTACAAGACCATTGCAAGTGTCCGTAACAAATAGTTCAGCATGACGAAAGGTGACACGACCATCAAGAGTCTGGAACATGAGCTCCTTACAACCGTTATTCATTCGACCAAACCTGAGCTTCCGGAATCGCCGCGCAGCATTGTCATACTGCTGTGGATTTCGCCCATCCAACAAGAACCAACCCATCCCGTTCCACCACACAGCACGCCAGTCTTCTCGGCAGGCATCCAGGTCAGTACAGTCCTCTACATGTTTGAGTATTGGTGGTTCTTCGGTTGCAACAATCCAAGTATGCTCCTCCAGCACAGACTTTGCATAGACAATGGCAATAAACACATCATTACCTAACTCGAGGTGGTGTTCCTTGCTTATTTGCCTCATTGGTAAGTCAAGCAAACACTTGAATGCGTGCCTAAAGAGGTCAGGGACATGAAAACGCTGCGCTACTTTGACGAGATCTGCGGGGTGATAGTTGAACCGATCCTCCCTGAGATGGTTGAGCGCGAATAATCGGGTCTTGAGACACTGGTACTTGTTGACGAAAAGGAGCAAATCCCAGAGTTGTTTGTATGTGTATCTATGTTCGCGATTGCCAACGTTGTGTGAACTAGTACAAGCCAGATCAAAAAACATACTATGGAACATTCGCAGAAAAACTTACAGGCCATGAATATGACTAAGAAACAACTCGAAGGTGGCCTGCTTTTCGGGCAAAATGATGGGTTCCTTATCATTTGTCCCCTCAGTACGTCGGTTCTCAGAACTGATGTCGCCAATAGCGAACATGTCCTGGAAAGGCACTGAATGTGATGTGAGAAGGTTGTCAACCAGTTTGTAGAGAGTATTTTCAACCTGGTAAGCAGTATTAGCGAATTTTGAGTAAGATAATGAGACCTGTACACGAAAGATATGTGTTCCACTTGGGAAATAATAGACAGAATGCCGAATGGCAGGTACAGTGGATGCAGCAGGTGCAGCAGGTGCAGCAGACATGGGTGATGAGTCCTGTTGAAGCAAGAAGTCAGAGAGTAAGGAGATGGGCACAAGAGGGAGTAAAAGATACAACCCAGAGCGGCAAAGGGCAGCACGAGTAGTGTGGAGTGTACGCAACCTTAAATTTTCACACGCTAGCCTGCTACATGCTGCCGCCAACACTCCCCCCGCTCCCACAGGAGGAGTGGCCGCCAAATCTACTCCTTGCATGTGATACATTGAATAATATCCACCATCATGCTCTCCGCACACTCAACCAGGACCGGGCAGAACCACTTCAGGTTCACTTCCACCTGACTGCAATCGAACATGATGCAGTCCCGTTGCTTCTGGCTATCGAAGGTGACCATGCTTCGTCTTTGATAAGCCTGGATGCATGGTTGGAGGTGACGGCTTCCCAGTTCAAAAACCTTTTCATTGCCCTTACACATTATTTTGAGATTATACAAAACCAGTACATCAATATTTGAGCTTGTCGTTGTGATATATTGACTGCTTATAGGTTAGACAATGATGTCCATGTTCCACAGCCCGTCAATGTCACCCATACTGGACGACATGGTCAGCCTCAGAAATCTATAAACGTAGCTTACATCAAGGAGGCAATGTCTACCCACCGGCAAATCAACCTCACTGAGCTAGCATGTACTCTAGGCGTGCATCGGAACACCCTTCACACCTTCATGCGTAAACATGACATTAAGCGCAGTTACTCAGCAATGAGTAATGCTGAACTTGATCAGCATGTTCTTCATTTCAAATCATGACATCCTGAGTCAGGTCTGCACTATGTGATGGGGCACTTACGAGCACACGGGCATCGTGTACAATACACCCGTGTCATCCAATCCCTTCACAGGGTTGACCAAATTGGCCAGGCTCTTCGTGAACACCGGATCAGGAAGCGCCGCAAATACCACGTTGCACGTCCAAATGCACTTTGGCACGTGGATGGGCATCACAAGCTCATTCGTTGGGGAATTGTTATCCATGGTTTCATTGATGGTTTTTGTCGCACAGTATGTTCTCAAACATCACAATACATCATACTTACTGTTCATTTATCATTTGTTTGTGACAGGTGACTGCCCTGAAAGCAAGCAACAACAATTTCGCCATGACTGTTCTCACACTCTTCAAGTCTGCGATAGGAGAGTATGGAACACCCTCTCGTGTTAGGGGTGATCGCGGCAGAGAAAATATAGATGTTGCAACGTATATGATAATGAAGAAAGGGTCTCACCGTGCTTCTTTTATCTGGGGCACGTAAGTGTATTGTGACAATGTTGTGATTTATACATATTTTTGACATATTAGATCTCCACATAACTCGCGCATTGAGCGGTTGTGGGTTGAAGTTGGGACCCAATTTGCTCGTCGTTGGTGTGCATTTTTTACACAACTTGAGAATAGCCATATGCTTAACCCTCAAGATCCGCATCACTTATGGCTTTTGCACACGCTATTTCTCCCAGCTATCAATCAAGATTGCACTGACTTTCGTCATGAGTGGAATTGTCACCCGATCGACGGTGTGGATACAAACAACAAATCTCCAAATGTATGTTATTATTAATACTGGTAGGCTGCCCAACAGTGCTAATTATCCGAAAGGACCTCCGTTTCTTAGGTCAAACACAACTTGGTGTATATGATGAACATGAGGTGGATGCAGTGCACTCGGCAGATGAGAATGACAACAATACCAAGTTAACTGACGCTGCTGAAAATATTGAACAACAGCAAGCAAACCTGAATCATGCACATGTTCCATGCCATGATGCCCCATTCACAAGTCTTGAACAGGAGGCTTTGTTCTTTAGGGCTCTCAATGACATGATTGATGGGAAGATTATTCCGTGTGGCTTCGGTCTCATTCCAGACGAATGGGGACATGGATTTTACCCAGTCTTTGAGACTATTCGCTTAGGCAAACGGCATGCATTAGAGGTATCCCTGGCTGACCCAATCTGGTATGACAGGGCATGCCTATGGTCACAGGCGGTGGTGTGCTTGACTCAATTTACCGAGCAGTAGTACCATAGTACATATATAAGTGTCATGCTTTGACCACAGAATGCCGTGTGTACTCCCACCCTTCCCGTCAACAGAGTGTTTTGTCTCACAATGAGCAACATTGACCACTCCACTTTCTGTCGTGGCGGCAATGGCACTTGTGAGTGCAAGTACTTTTGTCAGCGGGATGATGGTAAGCCTATCTGCTATGAATGTGACCATGGGAAAAGCAAGCATCCCAATTTGGACAACGCCAATCCACCCGCTCACCCGACACCTGCCCTGCCTGCACCCTCACTGCGCTCTCACTCATTGGCCCCTCCATCTTCTCAGTTGGCTGGACCAGTCCCACAGCCACCAAACCAGGTGTCTTGCCATGTGGTGATTGGGTCTCGGGTTGGAAGTATTTTTGCAAATATCATCAATCTCCCTCCAAGGATCGCACAGCAACCACCGATGGTGGGAAAAGCCCGAGCTGAGGCTCTGGCGACACATGGATCTGGGCAACAACGAGTCCCTATGCTTGGTACTGTTGGATCAGGCTCTCGAAAGGTAAGTATCACCCTAATACCTACTTCCATTACTCAGAAGGTTTTTAGGCTTCACGTAGCTTAAATAACTCCTTGCAAGCCGCTGGTTTACCATCATTGTCATCCATCTTTCACATCAACTCCGTAGCAATCATTGTATGTGGAATAAACGTAAGTCTTTGTAACTAAATTATAATACCATGCTAAATATTTTCAGCGTGACGGGCACTTGAGAAATTCAGCAGTGCCACATGGGAAGACAAGTGCAAGTGAGATCCAAGCAATGAAGAACCGGGGGTGTTTTATCAACCAGTTCGGTGGTTCCCAAGGGATTTCAATCAACGCTTCGTGGACGCATATGCAAGTTGATCAACACCTTCGTGCATGGTTTCCCCATGTTTTCCGATACCTCGCAACAAAGCAGAAACCAGCCCACACATTGACCAAGGCTTCTCAGCCTCCTGAATGGTGTCTTCTTGTCCGTTCCTTTTCTCAGTTTTCCATTGTCGAGGTTGCACAACCGAACGGGATGACACTCTTTGAGAATAAGGGACGAGGCCGTGCTAGCGTTGCCGAAAGCGATTTGTGGTTTGGTATGTTTCTAAAGTTAACCTTTCTGATTCCGCTTATAGCTTTTATTTCAGTCTCTCGAAGAGCAGTACCATTGGACATCTACAACATGTGGAATAAAGAGCCAGAAATCATCGGATCTGACTCTGACTCTGATCGCTCTGTCCCAGACCCTATCGAAGGCAATGATGATCAAGAGGATGCCAGTGCTACTCAAGGTGTCGAGCTTATTGAGGTTACAGATGGCGAGAGTGATGTCAATGTGGAGCTTGCCAGCTCGCTGTCTAACTTAGATTTGACTGGGCCGAAAGTTAAGCTTGAGCTGGTTACGCCTCCACAGCCAACCCGTAAGTTAATCCCTATTGGTTTGTTTATGTGCTAATCTCTCATATCCAGAGAAGCGTTCGCGCGGCCTAGTACAGTCACCTGTGGACTTGTCCTTGCGTAATGCAAAGAGGCAAAGAAACGGTGTGTAAATAACTAGGTTCTGCATCCCTCTCTAATTATCGTGTATATCCAGCTTCTCCTAAACCAACTCCATCGCCTGAATTTCCATTCATCTCACCTGTTCCGGTGACTATTGAAGATGATGACGATAGTATCCTCTCTAAACACCGTTACCCTGGTTTTCAGGATGGGACCCGTTCTGTCAATCCATGGAATCGCTTGGGATTCCCAGCTATATCATATCAACAGATTCAGCCTTTCATCTAATACTCATTTTTTTACATGTTGATACTTAGTATGACAACAATATCAACATTCGAGTGATTGTGCTAAAATCGTTGGCCGGAAAGAGAAGCGCAGTTGGTTGAAAAGCGCGGTCAGTCGGTTAGTCGAAAAAAGCGCGATGGATCGAAAAAGCGCGACGGGTCAAAAAGGTGCGATGGGTCAAAAAAGCATGATGGGTCGAAAAAGCACGGCCAGTCAAAAAGCGCGGTAGAAATCTGACTTTAAATGCGTGATGTGTTGAAAAAGCGCGGTATGATTAATTGTGCGAATTTACCGTCATAGTGAAGGGGTGTTTAGTGCCCAGTAGGTATTGGCGCCATTCCTGAAGTGCGAGGATGACGGTGAGGAGCTCACGATCATAAATGTCGTAATTTCGCTCAGCCAGAGCGAATGTCTTTGAGAAGTATGCACAGGGATGAAAATCACCGTTGCTGTCCTCTTGCAAGAGAATGGCTCCGGCCGCCAGAAGAGAAGCGTCGGTCATTACGAAGAACAGGCGGGAGACATCGGGGAGTGTGAGGATGGGAGTGGATGCGAAGATAAATTTCAGGCGAGTAAACGCTCTGTCTTGGAGACGGGTCCATTCCCATTTCTGGTCTTTCCGCGTGAGGAGTACGAGGGGAGCTACAGTGACTCCAAAAACCCTTTCCATAACTAACCTAGACACAGTGTGCAAGGCACACTGCAACAAGGGGTGGGAATATCAGTTAGCTTTGGTGGTGTCAAATACAGTATAGACTCTTGGCTACAAATCGGTCCCTTATTCATGTGATTTGGCCCACAAATAGTTGAGATATGATCATTTCAAAACAGCTATGTCATGGAAAGGGTTTTTTC
>JBBPUD010000406.1:0-21897 GCA_038094475.1 Phylloporus aff. rhodophaeus
TACATGAGGCGGAATTACACCAAAGGGAGATAAGACAACTCCGGAGTGAGGGGAGCTTCAGGAGCGCAAAAAAGCTCCGGAGTTGGCTGCAAAGGCAGTCCGGAAATCCGGAGTTAGTTTTTAACACCTTCCCCGCAAGATCCGACTCCTGCTTCATATGAAAAGGGTGTGACATGGTTATGACCGGACACCACAGCAGTGGACTATACCACACAGCAGTAACTCCAATGCCTGCTCTGGAAACTAGTCTGATCTCTGTTGACATAAATGTCCTGCATTGCCAACTCGGACATATCACCATACCATGCATTCACACCATGGTTTGGAAAGGACATCTCTGGGGCATAGACGAAGTCACCGGAACAGCAAAACTCTATGAGTCATGCACAATCGGAAAGATGAAAAAATTGCCTTTCAAGCCACGTGAGGAAGACCAAACTATAGCACCCTTGCAGATGATTCACACGGACATTGGAGGTCCAATATCTCTGAAATCCAGGGAGGGATGCCGGTACTGGTTGGTGATCATTGACGACTATACCCACTTCCCCTGGATTTACTTCCGAAAATGAAAAAGCAATGTCCGCAAGACATATCTCTGCTGGAAGTCTGACTCACAAAGCTTCTTCCACACAGAAATTGGGTTGGAATCCTTCTCGGATCTGCACGTCTGGTTTCTTTGGAGTGACGGGGGGAGTGAGTACACCAACAAGGAGTTCAGGAATGCACTCAGGAGCAACGGTACCATTCTCAAAACCTCCACTCCCTACACTCCTGAACAAAATGGACTTGTGGAGCGCATGAACCAAACTCTTTCCCTTCTTGCAAATACCATGTTGGAGGACTCAAAGCTTCCAAAATCCTTCTGGGCCGACACAATGTCCACTGCCACATACATCTCTGCATGAAGTCCAACTTCCGCCCTAAACGGAGACACACTGTACTACAAGCTATTTCAAAGACAAGTCGATCTGACCTTCTTCCAGCCTTTCAGATGTGTTGCATATGCCCTCATTCTGAAGGAACAGCAGGACAGCAAATTCCACCCACACAGACGAAAATGTGTCTTATTAGGTTACACACACAGACAGCAGGCCTACAAACTCCTGGACCTGGAGCGGCAGACCATTATCTCCAGCCACCTTGTTATCTTCGATGAGTCTAACACTATCTCACACTCCAAAACCACTCCTTGGACCTGTGTATCCAAGGATCAGTGGGAGGGACTCATGGCCAAAAATCTCCGCAGCTCGGAAGTAGTTCCGGAGGACAAAGACAATGATGATACCCCTGTGGACCTCTCACCTTCAGTGGGAGAAATGCCCGCTCCATCAGATGAAGTCACAGACCTAGTTGAAAAGCTAAGCCAACTCAAACTTCAGCCATCACAGGCAATATTGACCCCTAAGGCAACTCCGATGGAGCTTCTGGCTCCAAAACACCTCCTGACAGAGATGATAGCAGGCAGGCGCAGGAGTAGTTGTGCGCACAAACCAGCAGACAAAAACTGGGATTACCAACAGACTTTAGACGAAGAAGCTGAAAGGTTGCGGAACAGACAGGCACACTCCAATGAGGAAGTGGAAATTAAGGACATTTTATCCCCCTCCGAGTCAAGTGACGAAAAATCTGAAGAGACTCCCGACATTCCCGGTGCATTTTGCAGCTCAAATGAAAACCTCCAAGAGCAAATCTTCACTGGAGTCACTTATGGACCCACCAGAGAAGACCTCCCAAAAACCATAAAGGAAGCATACACTCAACCAATGCCAACTTGTGGAAGTCTGCGATGGAGGAAGAACTTCTGAGCCTGAATGCTAACCATGTGTACAAGACCGTTCCGCTGCTGAAGGGAGTAACTCCAATCATGTCCAAACCAGTCTTCTGGATTAAACACAATGAGAACGGAAATGTAGACAAATACAAAGTCCAGATCGTCGTGTGGGGCTTCACCCAAAAGGAGGAAGTGGACTATCAGGAAGTCTTCACTCCGGTAGCAAACCTCGACTCCATCTGAACAATCATAGCTCTCACTGCCAAGTATAACCTAGAGCTCAATCAGATGGATGTCTTAACTGCATACTTGAACGGAGAACTGGAGGAGGAGTTGTATCTCCTACCACCGGAAGGAGTTCCGATACAGCCTAGGTACTGTTGGCGTCTCCAGAGATCCCTATACGGACTCAAGCAGGCAGGCCGGACATGGAACAAGACCCTTGACAAAAAACTAGGAGAGCTCAGATTCACTCGTTTGAACACAGAAACTTGTTTATATGTCATCCAGAAGAGTGTACAGGTCTGTTTCCTTGTGGTCTACGTTGACGATCTCCTTCTCGCAGCCAGCACTAGGTCTTTTATGAATTTTGTTAAAACTTCCCTCTTGGCAGCATTCAAAATGCATGATCTCGGAGAAGCAAAATTCATCCTTGGAGTTGAAATCCACTGTGACCGCAAACTCCGTACCATTTCCCTGTCCCAAATGCAGTACCCAAAAACCATTCTACAATGCACCGGAATGAGTAACTCCACACCATGTCAAACCCCAATGCTCCACTGTCTTTCCCTCTCTGCTACTGATCCGGAAGACAATACCATATTACCGGAAATGGTTATCAACAGAACAAAAGTGTCCTACCTAATAGTCATAGGGTCATTGATGTACCTCATGCTCGGAACACGACCAGACCTAGCGTATGCCATGGAGACACTCAGTCATTTCAGCTCTGCCCTGAAAAGATGCCACTGGGATGCAGCCAAATGGGTACTTTGCTATTTACAGGCTACCATGGACATGGAACTCCACTACAACAGAAACAAAATATCAATGGACATGGATTTCCATGGTTTTTTGGATGCTGGATGGTTGCAAAACCTGGATAACTCCAGGTCCGTCTCCAGTTTCATATTCCTTAGCAACCAAGGGGCAATCTCCTGGTCAAGCAAGCTCCAAAGCATGGTCACATTGTCCTCCATGGAATCAGAATACATCAGACTCAGTAACGCCGGGTAGCACCTGGCCTGGTTATGGACTTTCTTCGAGGAGATCAGACATCCGCAGACTGGACCTACAGTCCTCAAGTGTGACAATCAAGCAGCTATTATCCTCAGTCATGATCCACAGTTCCGTGCCAGGACAAAGCACATCCAGCAGAAATACCATTTCATCCAAGATGATCTAGTTGGAAACAGAAAAGCGGTAGTCCAATATGTCCCCACCGGAGATATGGTGGCCGACATTCTCACTAAACTGCTGGCCCAGGAACAACACTGGAAGTTCGTTAGGGTGATGGGACTATGACTATGCTTGAGTGGGAGTGTCAAATTACAACTCTGGTAACTCCAGAGTCTATCGCGTGACAACTCTGGAGTGATCTCTTCAAATCTTTGGTTTTCTTCCTCTGGACAAATTTCATACATTTATAGTATAGTACATCCTCATGCATGCAGCATGGTGGTGCTCCTACTCATCCTAACCACATGCTGCTGTGCCCTTTTACTCTTCCAGATGCAGACCACCTAGTTTCGCCTACTCCACTTTGGAGTTTTCCAGAGTTAAGCAAGTGCATGTCTTAGAGGTATTTTAACCCTTTGAACTTCTCAGTCCCACCTCAGTTGTGTCTCTACTTTGGTAGTACTCCTGAGGTGAGGACTTTCTTTTATTACTTTAGCCATTATATTTACCTTACCTTAGTTAGGCAATTGCTGCCTTTATTCTAGGTGAATAAAGTTGTGTCTCTACTTTGGTAGCACTCCTGAGTTATGCAATTGCTGCCTTTATTCTAGATTTGATAGTTTTGATTGGTGATGGCGACAGTGGTGAAGAGGAAGAGGATAGGATAAGCTGCATGCATGAGGAGGATGGACATGATCACATTGATGCTAACTTTGGGTGCGATGAAGAAAATGCAGTGAGCTCTGCATCTGTGTTGGAGGTGCATACAGGTCACCATCCTGCTCGTCTCCAAAACCACATTAGGAAAATGACACAATGGTAAGCGAGCTATTTGTGTAATATCCGTACTATCCCAGGAACGAATAGTACAGATAGTTCGCTTAGCCCAGAGAGTAGGTCCTTCTGCTATCCTGACTATCTGCTTGTCTATCTGTACTATGTCATTATCCTTGTCATGATGATAGGTAGGTTTTTCCTTGCCTTTGTACCCCTTAGGTTGCACTGTTGTACCCAGTTGCCCACATCGTCAGCATTGTAGTAGCGGATATGCTGTTTCCCCCATCGTCCTTGTTCTTGTAGTTGTAATAGGCACAATGTCAACACCGGATAGTGGAATGCCATCACTATTGTGCTGCCCCCACCTTGTGTATTACCACCTTCATAGTGGTTGGTAGTCTGATGGGCACGTTGTAGTGATGATGGATGGACTGTAATGCCCAGTCACCATCATCATTGTCATAGGTGCACTACCCCATGTCTTCACCATCATCATTGGTAGTACACCACCATGGGAGGCCCTCATCTTCTCATTGATGTCGTTGTGGGTGCAACAATGCATCCCCCAATACTCACAGTCATTGTCATTGCAGTGCTGGGTGTGCCATTGTGTCCCCTGCCTTTGTCCTTATCCTAGGGATAGTAGGATAGCCATTGCGCCACTCGCTCTTGTTGCTGTGATGATAGGTAGGCTGTTGCACTGGCCAGCTCATCGAAAGTAACCCCATTGTTCTAGCTATCATTGTGGTTGTGGATGCAAGACAGCTGGGCAGTGGGGGGACACTACAAAGAGTAAACCCACTAATTGAGAATGTTTGGGACACTATTGCTTGGGAAATATTGCCTATGACACTATTATAAGGGATGCTTCTTTCAAGCTCTCACTCAAGGACACTATTGATTATCTATTCATACATATCTTGTGACACTAATGTGCTGACACTGATCTACTTAGTGTCCACTCATAGACACTAAGTTCATCAGGTAATTAAAGTGTTACTTATTTACCACTTATGTACTTATTCATCACTGATCACACTACTTATCATTTGCCAAGCAATAAGTCAAATATAAGTGTTGTTTAAGCTCACTCAAGTATACATCAGCAAATGGGACCAATGCTTACCCACACTTATGCTACTTATACAAAATTATCCAAGTGGACAAGCGCAGCAAGTGATATAAGTCTGCACAAGTGTGTAAGCATAATTGTTATTCACGCAAAATTTTGCTAAGTCCATTCACGAGTCGGTTTGTGTAGTAACACAGTAACTATATAGTCTCAATAGGAACACAGTATAAATATATAGCCTATATAGTCAACCATATAACAATATAGGCTACATAGTATTATACACACTACCACTGACTACCAGATACTATGTAGACTGTTGTATATTGCCCTCTCTACAGTAGTTTTTGTTTTTTCCTGATGTAGCATTGTAACTTCTGTAACCATATGTCCAGTACTGTACAGTAACATTGTGATTTGCTGATGTATCACACAATGATGACAAGGGCAATGGAAGCGCAATGGTGTACTGTTATGACTAGTCTTTTCTCTTCACATCTTCACATGTCCAGAACATTCTAGGCTATGATGTAGCCATGACGTAGCTATGATGTAGTGCCTCATGGATACAGCATGTAGTCATGTGTACACAGCATCCCAGTAGTATATAAGTAGGGACATCTTGTTGTAGTTTCCCCAGTCTTGGAATAGCCATTCATTGCTCTGAGCAACCACTTACTTTAAGTGGTCTTGAGTGATCCTCTTTGGTCTGTTCCTAACATTATTCCAAGACTGCTATCCTTTCATTTACCTGTGCACTTGTGTACTTAAATATCTTTCTCTATAACTCTCTTATTCTGACTATCCACTTGGCTAGGAAATTTCGTCCAACGCCTCCCTCTTATCCACTTCATTTTTACACCTGGTCTCCAGGGTTAAGGAGTGACAGTTGGGGTTACCTGACACCCTCAGGACTAGCACCCATTCCACACTGAGTATATGGTTGTCTGCTGTAATAAACAAGGATAACGTTGTTCTCCCCATAGTGCACAAGGGGCTTATTTGTGGAGTGTGAGGCCATAGCGTAAACAGGCACCAATAACCGTTACTGTTCACGTGATTACAGTTATTGTCACATGGTCTTATCTTACCTACGAGGTAGCTGCTCCTGAAGCCAAGGAGATATTTTCTGGTTCCTTCCATTAGTGGCCAGGTAAGTTCGCTGCTCTCCCCAACTCTACCATCACAAGTTAGCAAGGCTTGTGACCTCGTCTCTGTCTTCCTCCACACAGCAGAACACAGAAAGGAGGGGTCCACGTTGTTAACCCTAGGGATCTGATATACAAGCATCTATCTCAGGGGCTGTCCACAGTTTTCAAACTATTTTACCTGGTCAGAGACACATCTCCTTTTTTACAATTTTTGGAACCCTCTGGCCCTTGTGATCAGCTTTCTCTCTACCAGCATTCTTTAGATGCTGCCCTTATTGCCTAAGAACACAGATCATATTCCCGCATTCGTGCTAGAACCAGAAAAATGCCCTATTTTAGGAATAGTAACTGGTACTCAGCAATTGCAACATTTTGGTGAACTTGAACTTCTCAACTGTGCCATCTTCTCTGTCATCCATCTACTCCCAATCATCCCTCTCCTCCATCGTCGAGCCACCCATAAGAATGTCCAGCAGCATCAGATCCTTCCCCAAAGAGGAACTGGCTCTGCCCAGTCCCTCCAAAGGAAAACAACAACTCAGAGCATCAGCTCCAAATCCAGACACCAGCCTTAAGGCCATCATTGTGACTGTTGTTGCTGCGGCAGTAGCAAAATACAAAGAGGAGCTTGCTCCAAGACCCTTGGGACTTCCAGTTCCAAAAATTGCAGAACCAATCAGGCCTTATCGGCTTGAAAAAGAAGAACATCCTCTGGGCAAGTTGTTTATGCCCAAGCCCATCAAGTTTAAGAGTGACAAGAGCAAATTCCATACATGGTGGCAAGAAGTTTGCCTCTACCTAGGAGGATTCAATCAGGAACTCGCCAATCAACAAAAAATCATGTTGATACAAGGATTCATGCAAGAAGGTTCAGCAGGGTGCTTTGCCCAGAACTTCCTAGAACAAAATGGCAAGAAACTCACATGGTACAACTTTGACAAGTTTAAACATCAAATTGCCATCACATTCACACCCGCCACCCTGCAAAGGGTGGCAAAACAAGAACTCCTGTCGATGTAACAAAAGTTCAAAGAGACAGTTGAGGAATTCATCCTTTGTTTTGAACAAATGATGACAGAGGCAGAGACTGACAAAGAAACCAACAACTATGTACATGCTTGTCAACCTCCTTCGATGAGCTGTCAAGAATGAGTTCGTTGAGTTCGTAGAAAGGTCTCAAATCCAATTGTTGAGGACGGGCACCCTCAACGAGTGGATCCACGCATTGATAGAAACTGAAAGGCTTCTTGAAGAAGTTGAAGAGTGGAAGAAGAAGTCACTTCAACAGCAACAACAACAACAACCACAGCAGGGCTACGTCAGCCCAAACTACAAGGGTTGGAATCTCTAACCAAATTACCAATTCAACCCAACTGCTGCAATAGTCAAACCTTTATCTGTATTGATGACAATGACAAAACAACAAGAAATCCATCCAAACCAAGTTGTTACATTTGGAGGACAAGGAGTTCCTATGGATCTCAGCAAAGCCCGCACAGAGGACAAGTGCCGATTTTGTGGTAAGCCTTGGCCTTGCCAAGAACACTTCAAAGAATGGGCACATCAAATGAGATTTATGGAGTTCAAGGGCCAAAAGATATTTTATCAGACAGCGGAGGAATTGGCTGAAGGAATAGCCAAAGTCGAGGAAGTAAAATAGGGTTTTGTCAACAAGGAGTAGAAAATCAGTTGTCTATGTCCTCGGAACAATTATGTACTCTCAATAAATATGATGTTTTGACTGTACAAGAGACCAAGAGTGATGAGAAGAACGTTACACAGGAGTTGACACTACCTACTAATTTTGTATCAAAAAAAGTGCGCAAAGAAGTACAAAAACTTGTGTGCAATATGACCAAGAAAGACATCTTGGTTAAAAAATTATCAAAGAATATGATGATTCCCACCAAAGGATTGTCTAAAGCAGCAGGAAATGACCCATATGCTGCGGAAAACACAATTGTTCCTGCAAAAAGTCAAACTTTAGTAGGAACTTCAATTGCAATGGCAATACTGTTGGGAACATACAGACGAATTGCACCAAGGAGTGATTTAGCCACAAAACATCAAATAACAGTCGATGTTGGTGTCATCGATTCCAACTATTGTGGCGAGATAAAAGTGCTACTCGTCAATTGATCCAATAAAGACTTTCCAGTTTTTAAAGGAGACTGAGTGGCATAATTAATTGTCACCAAAATTGAATTGTCAACCCCAGTAGAAACCGTTGATCTGGACTAGACCGCACATGGGTCAGGAGGATTTGGTTCTACAGGAGGTACTAAATTGGAGCATAAGGAGGCCACTGAGCGCCCTTCACCTGACAGTACTTGGCAACCAAAAGGACAAGAAAGGATTCTTAAGCAAGAGAAGATGAATATTCCGTTTCCTTCGTCCACAATAAAAAAACATCAACGATGGAGAAATACCATTGACCCTTGGACAGTTGGGTGGATGACCCAACAAATTAGCCTTGGGGATAACAAACGATCAATTGAACATCTCCAATCATTTGTACACAAGTCTTGTCTCTCAGAAGTTGACCAAGAATTGATAGACAATCTCAAAGGTTTGTCCTCAATCAAAACGCATTTCATCCTATGTGACTTGCAACAAAAACCACAGAGTTCATTAAATGAAAACAGGCTGCCAACTCTCTGGAGACCCAAGTCACTATCTGTGCACCTGATGGTAGTGACATCAAAGCAATTGCCCTGATAGATTCCAGATGTATTGGATCCTCGATAGATGAACAGTTCATAAAAGATAATCACATTAAAGTGTACGATCTACCTGCCCCTATTTTGGTATACAATGCTGATGGAATGGCTAATGAAGGGGGAAAGATAACGCAATTTGTGACAATTGAACTAACTATTGGAGATCATTTTGAGCAAGTGGCACTGGCTGTAACTCGACTCTCAACAAATCCAATCTTTCTTGGGTATGATTGGCTGAAAAAGCATAATCTGTTAATTGACTGGAAGAAACAGTCGCTAAAATTTACCTGTGCAGAAGCTCATCTCCCAGATATAATAAACGATGAGGAGGAACCAGAGGATGGCCCCAATGCCAACTATCATGAACCTGAACACCTCTACTGGGTTGATGTTGAATCATATTTGCATAGCACAGCAACGGATTTAGCAATTGAGGCCAATAAAAAGAAAAATGAACACACCTTCGAAGATGTTTGTCCTAGTGAATACCATGATTTCAAAGATGTGTTTGATAAAGAAAACTTCAATGAGTTACCACCACAACAACCATGGGATCACATGATCAAATTATTACTGGGAAACCATGTGATTGACTGCAAAACATATAATTTAACCATCGATGAACAAAAAGAATTAGACACATTTTTGGAAGAAAATTTATGCACTGGGCGAATTCAACCTTTGAAATCTCCTTTCGCTTCTGCCTTTTTCTTTGTAAAAAAAGACAGGAAATTGCGTCCTGTACAGGATTATCGAAAATTAAATGCAATAACTGTCCAAAACTGATATTCCCTACCCCTTATCTCTGAGCTTATTGATAAGCTCAAATCTGCAAAATATTTCACCAAACTTGATGTATGATGGGGATATAACAATATACGAATGGTAGAAGGAGATGAGTGGAAGGCTGTGTTCCAAACCAATAGGGGTTTGTTTGAACCACTTGTAATGTTCTTTGGGTTAACCAATTCTCCAGCAACATTCCAAACAATGATGAACCATCTATTTTGCAATCTGATCAATCGTGGAAAAGTCATTGTGTACATGGATGACATTATGATCTATACAGAGATGCTTGAAGAACACCACATTATTGTCAAAGAGATACTCACAATCTTATGCAACAATAAATTGTACCTTAAACATACAAAATGCGAATTCGAACAAACAAAAACCAAATATCTTGGTCTTGTTGTTGAACAAGAAAAGATCAAGATGGACTCTACCAAAACAGCGGCCATAGATTCCTGGCCCGTTCCCACTACACGCAAAGAATTACGTGCATTCCTGGGCTTCTTAAACTTTTACTGTCGCTTTGTCCAAAACTTTGCCCAAATTGCATGTCCCTTAAATGCCCTTACCTCCGAAAAGTGTGAATGGGAATGGATGGAACAGTGTCAGCAGGCATTTGATCAACTCAAACAAACCATTACCTCTGTGAATGCTTTGGCAATACCCACTGTGGAAGATCCATTTCGTTTGGAAACTGATGGTTCTGGTATCAGCCTTGGTGCCATTCTTTCCCAAAAACAAAATGACCGCTGGCATCCTATTGCCTGTTACAATTCTTTCTCTTCATTGTCACATCTTACTTCTCACTCATTGTATCTCTTTCTTCGCCGCTCCCATGATTCTTTCCAAACGCGATGAGCATTCTCTCGTCGTCTTTAGTCATTCATCTTTGTCACTGTTCAACCAGTGACCTATAACTTCACACAGGTTTCCACCTTTGGGTCCCTGTTTCACCTTGTATCCGTTTCATCATGCTATGTTTCTTGATCTCGTTTCGGACAACCTCTCTCCGCAGTCCAGTTCTCTCACACCGGCTTAGTATTCCCTTCTTCCATAGCGTTCTACGAACTTCCTATGCTGTGTGTCTCGATCCTATAAATACGTAGAGCAGACACTCAATGTACTTATACTTGATCTACACAATACAAGTGTACTTCTCGTGTCACACCTAGCGAACCCTTGAGAACTCTTTGACATCATTGTCGTACCTCTTCGTGAGCGTCCTCCGTCAAATGAGTAATGTTCAACCTTTGTCCTCGCCTTGGTACACTTCGTGTATCAAAAGATCAAGTATCTCCCTTGTCCCTCCTATCTAGGAGTAGGACACCCCCCTAGCAAACATTTCCCACAGAGACCAAGCCCTTCGTCGTGCTTACCGCGTCCCGGAAGACAACGACGAACAAAGACCCACTCAGCAACCTTCCCCTCGTCGAGTCCTTGGATCATCATACTTCCCAGCACCCCCAGCGAGTCCCTTAGCATTGCCTGCTCCTTGAACGCTCCCAGCCATTGAAGCACCCCCAGCCTTGACCACACCAAGACCACCATCACCACCACCACCTTCCCAATCACCCAGTCTCTTTGCACCATCGCCCCCACCCATGTCCTCTGAAAAACCCACTGAACTACGAGCTGCACTACCAGCAGACTTCTCCGGGAAACTGGCTGACGCTGTAAGATGGATCAAGGCCATGAAAGCCTACTTCATCATCAACAAGAAACTCTATGCTGAAGACTCCACCAAGGTCTTCACCTGCCTCAGCAAGATGCTATCCACTGAAAGAGCAGCCACCTTCGCTGAAACCTGGTATGACAGGTTAGCAGATCTGCTCCTCAAGGACAAGGACAAAACCTTCGACAAGCTAGTCAAAAACTTCAAGAAAACATTTTTTCCCTTCGACATCCAAGCCACTGCTCGACTCCAGCTCCCCTACCTTTGCCAGACCGCCTTTCGGGAACCTGATAATACTATCAATGACGGCTTCCAGAAGTTTATCTCTGACTTCCTGGGAACTGCTGCCAAGTCTGGCATCGCCGACCAACAATCACTCATCAGCTACTTTGCCACGGGATGCAACCAAAAGATCACAGACATGGTCCTGTCCATGAGTGAACTCCCCGCAGACTTGAATGCATGGATCGATAAATCCACACAGTTCCATACTCAGAAGGCCCACATGGCAGCCATCAGAAAGGGGACTCCCCAAGTCCACTCTGTTCTAGCCTCCCCCGCTCCTCGCTTCATCCCTCGACCTGCTCCTCGCATCAGAGACCCAAATGCTATGGATGTGGACTCCATTCGAATCTCCAAGCTCACCCCCGAAGAGCGTTCTAAATGCATCAAAGAAGGACACTGCTTCAGATGCCGAAAGACTGGGCACAACACCCAGAATTGTAAAGCGTTCTCTGTCTCGCCTCCACAGAACATTCGCTCTATCCCCACCACCAAGGAACCAACTGTTCCTAAGGAAGTCCCCGCTCCACCATCCAACCCGCTCGACGTTTACGTCAACCAGCTTAGAACTAAGGAATGGAAAGACGAAGAGATCCATCAGATGCTAAAAGCCAACTATGAGGAACCCGCTGAGATTTCCCTCCTGGACGTAAAGGATTTTCTCTAAGGGAAGATGCCTTGACATCCTCTTCCCCTCATGTACTTGTAGCAATGCCAAATGAAAACGCGTTCCGTTTCCCCGTCTCACTACAAGTACCCAAGCAAACCGTCGACACCACTGCTCTGATTGACAGTGGTGCCTCAGGAAACTTCATAGATATATCCCTCATCCTGAAACTCAGGCTAGGATGCCGAGTCCTTCGCAAACCAGTTATCGCATACAACATTGATGGAACCAAGAACAAAAAAGGAACCATCAAATGGAAACTCCTCGCATCCATCTCTTTTTCCTCATTCTCACAAGACGTCGAATTCATGGTCACATCACTAGGGAAATCACAGATCATCCTTGGAATGCCCTGGCTTCGCCAATGGAATCCGGATGTAGACTGGACCAACATGTGACTTTTCCTACACTCAGAAACCCTTCGAAAGATCTCCCTGTCCACCCAGCTCACCCAGGAAAACACCCCTACCACAGTCGAGATACCAGTATGGTGTAAAGACTTTATGGGCGTCTTTGCCGAGGCAACATTCAATATCCTCCCCAAGCACCGAGATTATGATCACACCATCGAACTCAAACCATCCTTCGTCCCCAAGATCACAAAAGTGTATCCCCTGAACCCTGCCGAGAGAGAAGCTTGTAGAAAGTTTGTTGAAGAAAACCTTGTCACCGGTCGCATCATCCCGTTCAAATCCCCACAAGCCTCTCCATTCTTCTTTGTCACCAAAAAGGATGGATCATTACGCCCTTGTCAAGACTACCACTACCTTAACTCCCATACTGTCCGGAATGCTTATCCCCTACCACTTGTTTCCGAACTCATTGACGACATGAAGGAGTCAACGTTGTTCACCAAGCTTGATATCTGGTGGGGATACAATAACATTCGCATAAGGGAGTCAGATCAATGGAAAGCAGCGTTTGTCACCCCCCTGGGTCTCTTTGAACCAACTGTCATGTTCTTCGGATTCAACAATGCCCCCTTCACTTTCCAAGCCTTCATGAATCACATCTTTGCCGACATGATCTCTAAGCGCTGGCTCAAGATCTACATGGATGACCTAGGAATACACACACAGCATGACCTGGAACTCCACCACTTCCAAACCAGACATGTCCTCCAGCGACTTTGAGAACACGGACTCTCGGTCAAAATTTCCAAATGCTCCTTTGACGCACCTTGCATGGAATACCTCGGTATGATCATAGGCCAAGGACGGGTTGAGATGGACCCCGCCAAGCTCTCTGCGATCAAAGACTGGAAACCACCCACCTCCGTGAAAGGCATCCGTAGCTTCATAGGGTTCGTCAATTTTTACCGAAAGTTCATTCCCAACTTCTCCGATATCGTCGCTCCCCTTGTACTCCTCACACGAAAAGATCAGAATTGGGAATGGACTCACCATCAGGACAAGGCTTTACCCATCTCAAGCTCATCTTCGCATCCACCCCTGTCCTCACGCTCCCCAATGTCTCTCACCCCTTCCTCGTCATGACCAATGCCTCTCTCCTCACTGCTGGAGCTGTTCTCCTACAAGAAGATGCAAACGGAGACCTTCATCCTTGCGCATACTTTTCAAAAACTTTCGCCCTTGCCGAACAAAACTACAACATATATGATTGCGAACTCCTTGCCGTCATTCTAACTCTCCAAGAATGGCGTCAGTATCTCTTGGGTACCAAACACCCCGTCACAATCATCATGGATCATAAAAACTTGTCCTACCTCAAAGATCCCCGAAAACTCTCTCGCCAACAAGCTTGCTGGTCGTTGTTCCTCCAAGACTACGACATCATCTGGAAAGTCACCCCAGGTTCTCAGATGGGTCCTGCGGACACACTATCCAGACAAGATCACGTTGACACTGCTGATGACAACGTTGACGCTTCCATCCTCCCAGACCCTATTGTTATATCTGCTCTTGACCTCTCCCTTGTCGATGGAATCAAATGATCATCACCATCTGACCCTCTTGTCCTCCGAGCCCTCCATAACCTTGCTGACGACTCCCTACTCTTCCCTCGCTCCACTCTAGCTGACTGGCGATACGACAACAACCAGTTATTCTACAAAGATCGCTTCTATGTTTCCCCTGCCTCTAGACAATCCCTTTTGGACACCATTCATTCCTCTTCCACCACTGGACATATGGGACAGTTTCGCACCAAGGCTATTGTCGAACAAGACTTCTGGTGGCCTGGTCTGGCCACCTTCGTCTGTAACTACATCACCGGTTGTGCGGTATGCCAACAAAACAAGGTCAACACCCATCCTACCGCTCCCTCACTCCAACCTATCCCATCAACATCATCTCTCCCTTTTCGCCAACTCTCCGTTGACCTCATCACCGATCTTCCACCCTCACATGGCTTTGACTCACTTATGGTCATGGTCGACCATGGCCTTACAAAGGGGGTAATTTTATGCCCTTGCACCAAAAACATCAACGCCGCAGGCATGGCTAAACTCTTCTTTGACCACGTCTTCAAATGCTTTGGGCTTTATGACTCCATCATTTCTGACCGAGGACCTCAGTTTGCCTCCGCACTCACAAGAGAACTTGCCCGCCTCCTTCAATACGATCTCAAACTCTCCACCGCCTATCACCCTCAGACCGACAGACAAACTGAGCGTACCAACCAGGAACTGGAGACGTACTTACGGATCTTCTGTGGTAACAACCCACGTCAATGGGCGGATTACATCACTACTGCCGAGTTCCATCACAACACCGCTCCCCACAGCTCTACCAAAACCTCCCCTTTTTCCTTGATGCTCAGATACGAACCTAGGAACTTCCCAGTGATTGGAAAAACTTTTATCCCTGCCTTAGAAACCCGACTCACCGCATTAGAGGAGGCGCGAAAGGAAGCCCTCACGGCACATGACTCCACTCGCCTCCTCATGTCTAAACAATCCACACAGAAGTTCTCTCCCTGGAAAGTAGGAGATCATGTTTGGCTGGAAGCCACTAACCTACCCATCCCATACCTATCACGAAAAATTGCCCCCAAGCGACATGGTCCATTCAAAATCGTTCGTGTAATCTCCCCCCTAGTCTATCAATTGAAACTCCCCAGTACCTGGAAAATCCATGATGTGTTTCACGCCACACTGCTTTCCCCCTTCAAACGAACTGATGTACATGGCCCATCATTCCCACAGCCCCCTCCTGACATAATTGATGATGAAGAAGAGTACGAAGTAGAAGTGATACTCTCTCACAAGGGACCCCCTGGCCAATATCAGTACCTGACCACATGGAAAGGTTACTCATCCGCAGAAAACACATGGGAACCTGAAACCAACTTAACACATTCCCAGGACATATTGAAAGACTATAAAGAACTCCATCAACTACGATAAAAACTCAGCTCAAATGGGACGTTGTGATCTCTTCGTGAGGCTCCTCCCTGTATGCGCGAATTTTGTTGCTCCTATCTTAAGGCATTCTGGATTTCTTTGATCTCATTCCTCACCATCACGCTCATATTCTTCTTACTTTGGTTCTTAACACTGACCTTGGTGCACTCCTCGCTAACCCCAAAAGCAACACCATCACTATGACCTCGGACACTCAGTCCCCACCTATCTCGCTCCCATCTAGCCCACCACCCGCATCCCCTGATGTCGATGATCCCTTGGCTCTACTACGCGTCTCTCCTGTCCAATCATATCTTCTCCCACCTTGTATTTGGAAACCACTATTTGCTAGTGTTCTTTGCAAACCCTCTCTGGTGTTGTTACTCGAGCGTATGCCCTTATACGCTGACGACCCGATCATCAAGGGACTAGTTTCATTATATCATGAGATCCACACTGCCCAAGTGTTTCACTTTCATGTAGCGCCCAACGACTTACCCGAAGCTTATGGCTTGCCCGTCCGGGAAACTCAAAACGGCCTAACGGGACGAGTATTACAACTCCTTCACACTGCCGACTTTCACAGCTTCATCACACAGCTTCCCATCTCTGTTATGTACCCGGTATTCCATCCCATCTTCCTCTCAATGTACCCGGATGAATGCACAGTGTATTTAACCAGTATTAGTCTTTCCCCTCAGGAAACTCCTTTGCCTTCTCCTCCCCCGTTACCCCTGGCATTACGCATCTCCTCCCCTCCTGAAGAAAACTCTCTCTCCCCTAGCCCCACTCCAGTTGTCCAACCACGCATCATAGAAGACGATATAATCCCATTCATACTTGATCCACCGGGTGGATTTCGCCAGGTGGACCAACAGGCTCTCTCCTACAACAGTGCCTATGTCATCCACATTGGTGGCCTGTCCATTCTCTCCGTGCCCACTTGCCTTCTCCACAATCCATATGTCAGACCTCCCGCATCTCACTTCATGCGTTGCTTCCGATGCAACTGCACTGGTCATTATCAAGATGAATGCCCTCTTTACCGATGCCCCCACTGTCATGTTATCGCTCCTGGTCATCCCCAGCGCCTCTGCCTCACCCTACAATGTTCTACTTGTCAATAATGGGGACACGGACCAACGCGATGCCCTTGAGAGGTCTGTTTCCATTGTGATCAATTTGGACATACTGAGCCGCAATGTCCACATCTCCATGGGTCTGATTACCCCATGCCCGTCACACATACTTGAGGAACTCTTCACTGGAGGTTGGAAAGTTGCGCCAGGGTCGCAACTCTACAAAGGGGGTAATGTTACAATTCTTTCTCTTCATCGTCACATCTTACTTCTCACTCGTTGTATCTCTTTCTTCGCCGCTCCCATGATTCTTTCCAAATGCGATGAGCATTCTCTCGTTGTCTTTAGTCATTCATCTTTGTCACTGTTCAACCAGTGACCTATAACTTCGCACAGGTTCCCACCTTTGGGTCCCTGTTTCACCTTGTATCCATTTCATCATGCTATGTTTCTTGATCTCGTTTTGGACAGCCTCTCTCCGCAGTCCGGTTCTCTCACACCGGCTTAGTATTCCCTTCTTCCATAGCGTTCTACGAACTTCCTATGCTGCACATCTCGATCCTATAAATACGTAGAGCAGACACTCGATGTACTCATACTTAATCTACACAATACAAGTGTACTTCTCGTGTCACACCTAGCGAACCCTTGAGAACTCTTTGACGACGTTGTTGTACCTCTTCGTGAGCGTCCTCCATCAAACGAGTAACATTCAACCTTCATCCTCGCCTTGGTACACTTCATGTATCACATGGTCTCCGAACTGTAGGTCTGGCGATCAGTGTTTGTTTGCGGAAACCGCCTGAGACACCTTTGCTGCCTGTAGCCGGTCCTGTGCTTCCATCACCTCCAGCCACAGATGCTCCACAAAGCCCCAAGCGTCAAAGTCATCCTCGGCAACCTCATCCCAGGAAATGAGGGATGGGATCAGTCAGGGGAAGTGGCCAAGGTGGAGCTGAAAAGGTGAGAAGCCAGTACTTGCATTCATGGAGTTCATGATCAAGAAGTGTACCCGGGGCAGAACACGGACCCATCCTGTTTGGTCCCGCTCCACGAAGAAATGGATGCACTGATTCACCATTTTGTTCGTACGTTCACTAGCACCGTCCATTTGAGGATGGTAGGCACTAGACAGTTTCAGCAAGACATTTGTCAGTTTATGTAGTGACCTCCAAAAATGAGACAGAAAGAGCTTCCCTGTCCAAAACAATCTTGCATGGCAGCCCATTCTTGCAGAACCAGTGGTCATAGAACAGACATGCCAATTTGTGCATGGAAATAGTGTCCTGGCAGGGAACGAGGCAAATGTCTACACCCAGACGATCCATTATGGTGAGCAACATGTTGAACCCTTCATCTTCTGGGAGGGGTCCAATGAAGTCCATAGCGACAGAGTCCCCACAAGCGTCAGGGACTGGTAAGGGATGTAGTGGGCCTGCGGGGGCGTGGTTGGCGATTTGTTGTGGAGACATGCGCTACAGCTGGGGATGTAAAAGTTGATCAAGTCTTGCCGCATATTAGGCCAAAAAAAGGAATTGCACAACGTCTCATAACTCTTGTTGGTGTCAGGATCTAAATAGGGGCAGCAATGCCCAAACTTAGAATGTGCTGCAGAGAGAGCAAGACACAACTTAATTACCTAAATAGGGGCAGCAATGCCCAAACTAAGTTACATGAGTAAAGTATCTAATTAGGAATGGAAGAGCCTCACCTCAGAATATGCTGCAGAGAGAGCAAGACACAACTGAGGTGAGGAGGTGAAGTTTGAAGGTTTAAAAAGGTCGAAGTTATGCGTGTGCTTAACTCTGGAAAACTCCGGATCGGAGATAGGCGAAAATAGGCGTGTCGAAGAAGGAAACCACAAAGAGTAGGACACGGGCAGGTTAGGAATGCCACCACACAGCGAGCATGAGGCTTAACTATACTAAAGGGAGATAGAGTAAGTCCGAAAGGGTAAATCGAGCGGGCAAGTAAGAAATGCTCTGGAGTTGGTGCGTCGTGGACTCCGGAGTTCCGGAATTAGATTTTAACAGTTGGTCCCAAAATGGCCAGAGGCATCATGGGCAAGATGATACAGACATACATGCAATTTTTTATCATCTGGAACCACCAGTCGGTCATGGAGAAATAAGAGTCCACCTTGCTCATTGAGGCCAGGCAGGGATCTGAGGAGGGAGAAAAGCTTTCTGCAATATGAGTCAATAGTATAACCTTGGAGGATCTGGAGGACAAGGGAATAGTCGTGTCTAAGTAGAGAAACGTTACCAGCTGCTGTCCTGTCGTCCTCGGGGTCCAGATAGTTTGCCAAGGCAGCCATAACCACCTCTGTGGTGGATGTCAATGGTCTGGGTGTGTTATCATCACAACGGCAGGACAGGGCATCTGCAGCAACATTGTCCTCTCCACGTATGTACCAAATGTCCAAGTCGAAGTGAGACATGAGCTCTGCTTACCGTGCTTGACACCGAGATAAGTCACGTTGGGTCTTGAAATTTTGGAGGGTGCGGTGATCGGTGTATACAACTACATATGCTCCCAAAAGGTCAGCCCACCATTTCTTTAATGCACACACAATTGCAAACAGCTCCTTCTCATGTACTGGATAGTTCAAGGTGGCATCCCACAGTGGTTCTGAGTCAAAAGCAACCAGGCATGCAGATTTCCAGTCTAGCCCCCAAGAGAGTACTGTGCCAGTTTGGTAGTCTGAGGCATCTGTTGTCAGGAATATGGTGTTATTGCCTGGGTTCTCATGGTCGATTGTAGTCAGACAGGCAGGGCTGATGACAAGCTGTTTGATCCCCTCAAATGCTGCATGGTGACAAGGTGACCATATTGGAAAGGCAAGCTCTGCAGCCTTTAACATAAGGGGGTTCAGGATTGACGTGAAACAGGCCAGGTCTGAAAGGTGGTCACCAAGATACTGGACGAGACCAAGGAATTGACGGACTTCACTGGCAGATCGCAGTCAGGGCCAGTCGAGAATCTTGGCAACCTTCTTGGGATCAGCTTCCACCCCACAGGCTGAGATGTGGTGTCCCAGAAAATCCACTTTGTTGCAAAACAGGGAGGTTTTCTTTGGTGAACAAAAGAGAGATGCATCATGCAGTGCTGCAAGTACCATCTGGACATTCCATTCGTGCTCCTCGACAGTTTGGGACCAGATTATAATGTCATCCAGGTAAACATGGCATATCTGTCCGAGGAGGGGACAAATTACCCCCGTCATGTGCCGTTGATGATATGCCGGCACGTTTCATACCCCCATTGGCATCACCATCCACTTGTAGAGTCCCCATGGTGTATGCACCACAAGCCATTTCATATCATCTGGATGTACTTTAGTCTGGAAGAAGGAGTTAGTCATGTCAATCTTCCCAAAAACCTTACCTTTTGCGCAATCATGCAAAATGTTGGAGATCCAAGGAAGCGGATGATTGTCCAGAATTGTGTTCTTGTTCAACACACAGAAGTTGTTTACCCAGTGTGGTAACACAGTAGGGTTGGCTTTTGGGATGATAAACGCTGGAGAGGAATGTTCACTGTTAGAAGGATGCAAGCGGCCAGCAGCAATATGTTGTTGCAATAAGGTATGCCACGCGGTCTTGTATTTCTGGGGGTAGTCATGAGAACATAATTGGATTACCTTGTTAGGGTCCTTTGGGTATACGCGGAACAACATGTTGTCTGGCAAATTAGTGCAGTGTGGTATGTCCAGGGGAAATTGAGCTGCGAACTCGGCTCGCATAGCATCATTATGTTTCTTGAAGTTCTTGAGGACCGCCAAATTGGAGATGCAGCTCTGTATGGCTGCAACGCAGTTAGTGATGCCGTGGCCCAGCCCGGCCCAAAAGCCCTGGCTTGGGCTTGGCTTTAGGGGCTAGTGGCTTTGCAAAGTTATGGGCCGGGCCCTAAGCCCTTAAAGCCCTGAACCACAGCTTGGCCGGCTTCAAAGCCCAAGCTTGGGCTCAAGCCACGGCTTAGTATTGGTCTAATGTAGTACATACTACTCGTTGGTATCAAGAATACTGCCTGCCTCCCACTTGTCCTCAGTCTCTCCACCATTGTCACCAGATTCCTGCTTGCCCAGCACTTTGGTAGCGAGCAAGGGATCGTCTCAAACCAGGATATTTGACCGCATGGTACACTTCAAGAATTGAAGTGCTTCCACAATGTCGGCCTTGAGACAGTTGCGGTGCTTGGTGATGGTTATCCCTGCAGATGAAAAGACATGTTCTGATGATATGGAACTGGCCATGATTGGAAGGAAATCCCATGCCAGGGATCTCCAAACCAGGTATCACGCAGAATGCATCCTCCACCATTGGATAATGGTGGTATCGTCAATATGTTCCTGGACATTGAGATAGTCATGGAAACCTTGCAGCCATGGATGTGTGGGTTCGTCACTGTGCTTGCTGCCCTGGCTCCAGTGGATCGCATCCTCATCCTCACTGCTGCTCTCATTGTCAATAAATGACCCCAACAGGGCATTAAGCTTGGGGTTCTGTGTTGCAATGCAGGGTTTGTTGTCTGCAAGCTGTGAGGCATTGGCATCAGAGCCGTACATCTCATAGTAGCATTCCTTGTACTTGTTGGATTTGTTAGTTCATAAGAAACAAAGGTCAAGAGAAAGATAACTTACAATTAATTCGGCATGGTTTGTCTCTTCGTTCACAAGCTGTTCGCCCCAGTTACCACGGATGTAGTCAAGTTTTTGATGAGGATCGAGAACTAGAAAACATAGATAGGCATTAAATAGGCTTGGAATACATTGCAGGCCCACTTACTCATTGCTATGATATGCGCATCTGACATCACCATACACTCATAGTAGTACATTAGCTTTTCCACTCCGGCTTCAAGCGCAGCACTGAATCTTGCGAATTTCTTGCTTTTCATGCGTGCTATCCATGCTTTGTGTAATGCTTCAAGAGCTGGGAGGGCTGCATGTAATGTTGGTCCCTGTTCCGTTGAGAATGCATGTTGGGCGTTCTCCGCAAACTAATGTCATGTTGAGTATATTGTTACGATTTGTCTACCAGGACATGCGAGAGACGTGGGTCGGCGGTTTATTCTTTTCTTTGTCATTTGTTGCTATGCTGCTTTATTGGCGTTTCACCTGATCGAACTATTGTTTACTTGAACAATT
>JBBPUD010000407.1:0-21866 GCA_038094475.1 Phylloporus aff. rhodophaeus
CTGCTGCTTGTGCCCATAAGTAATTGTGACTGTTGGGAAGGCAGTGTCTGAGGGCTCAAAGGCTTGGGCAATGGTAGTAAAGGACTTGGGGATTGTGCAGTGTGCTCAGGTGCAGGATTTAAGTCATTTAGTGCCCACTGAAACTACTCACACCTATCATCACTGCCATTACACTAGACAATATCAGTAAATCATCACAAGCAATGAGGTACACCTACAGAAGTGTACCATCATCCAAGATATTTATCATTCATCAGCCAATAGCACCAGCTCAGCTCATTGGAGCAGCCCAGACAGATACATGTAAATGATGGCATAGTGTGATTATACCACTTGAGCAAGTCTTGCTTGTATGATAGTGGTGATGCAGGGAGAGATGGGAGGTGGTTTGACACTAGGATAGATAAGTGATAAGGCAAGATATACATATATGTGTGATGGAAAGTACTTACTACTTGGAGTATTTGAGTGTGCATTGGACTGGTAGTAGATGGGTCTGGGGTGAGTGTCTGCATCTGGGTGCAACTGTCCACCAGAGTCCAGTGGGAGCACACACAAGGACAGGGTGAGACGCTTGGGCCTGGTGGTGGCTGGAAGGGTGTGGTGGAATCCATGTTGGAACAGTTGAGTCCATATACTAATGGACAGATATGGCTGCATGAGGCTGTAGCAGTCCACCAGAGTCCTCCAAGGAATGTGCAAGGACAGGGAGGATAGTAGGATGCAGCAGGTGCTGTGGGAGTATAGCAGACTACTCTGAAAGCCACCATGAGACGGTTTAGTCTATATACTGATGGACAGATGTGGCTGCATGAGGCCATAGTAGTTCACCAGAGTCCTCCAAGAAACATGCAAGGATGGAAGGGATGGTAGGGTGTGGTAGGTGCTAGGGGGGTATGGCAGACTACTCTGAAAGCTGCTACAGGACAGTCAAGTCTATACATTTATGAATGCATGAGGCTGTAGCAGTCCACCAGAGTCCTTCAAGGGATGTGCAAGGATGGGGGGACAGTAGAGTATGGTGGATGGAGCTGAGGAAGTATCATAGATCACTGGTGGATGCACCCCAGTGAGAAAATGTGATATGTCATATGGAAACATAGGCCATAGCCGGACATTGTTGTACCTACCAAATGGGCCCCTACCATAGTTGTTTCCACTATGTTGATGTACCTGCCTGTATGTCCAACTATCTCATATGTTTAGGTAGTTCTACATATCAATTTTCATGGTCCATGTCCTGCTCTTATTTTATATGCTGTTCTAGGCCATTCTAGTCCAGACAATGCGGTTATATCATCCATAGCAGTGCATATGAATGCATACAGGCACATTGTATGTACCTGCCCTCTCATCCTGCCCTGCCTCTGCCCCCACCCCCACCCTTTCACCTGCTCCCCTGCTCAATTGGCCTGTATTCTTTGCTCTTGCTGACCCATCCATCTATACACTTGCTTGCCCCACCCTGCTCACTGCTTCCCAAATAACCTGTCATTTGGGATTACCTAATACATTGGAAGTTCTGCAAATTTATTGATCACATCGGCCATCCCATTGGTCCACACGCCACTTGTGATCTGTGACAATAAGGGTGTGATAGGTTTGTACTTCTTGTGCATACCAATTCCTTTGTCTCGTCCTTATATTTCTGTGTACCTTTCGTTATTATGACCATAAATGAACTAGATAGATTCATATTGTTACTGCTTTGGCCCCCACTAACAAGGCATTGAAGTATGTGTTAAATTCCTCTAGTGACCTGCCAATTTGCTTCTGGTAACAATGCATACAAAGCATCCTAGAAAAAAAATAGGCATGAATAAAAGTAAGAGTCAGTGTTTATATACACACCTTGCACTTTTGTTCGAGGGCAGACACCATGTCGCTTTCCTCTTCTCACCCCCCTTTTGTCTTCTGGACTGTGGTAGTACCTTGATTCTGTGTATCCACTTCTCTGACTCTTGCATTTCCTAATATACATGACACCATGTGAGCTGAGAATATGATCACAGAAAAGATCACTCCACCCAGTGTGTGATTTGACTGTTCTTCAACAACATCGGCATTTGCAGAAAATGCCTCTAGATTGCTGACCAGCTGGTTTGATTCACCAGAAGCTTGAGCAGTAACACCTTCAACAACATTGGCATTTGCAGAAGATACCTTTGGATCGCCAACCAGGAGGTTTCATTCAGGAGCTTGAGCCTGAGTAATGTTTGCATTGCTTTCTACTTCCTGCAGAGAAAATGTATTGATCACAAACTGCATGTGACGAGGGACCGATAGCCTTTAAAAAAGGTTAGCAGGAAGAGTCCAAATAATAAGTACATACAGTGGGTTCTGAACTAACGGCACGGGAAGGGCTGTTGTTTCAGCCGTGCTATCACCTTGTTCAACTATACTGGAAGGTGATTCCTTTGATGGCATGGGCTCACCTAAGAGCAAATGGTCAGTATGGTACACATTCCGTCATACCTGTGATCTTGCCTAGAGCAGGAGCCATGTTATAAAGGTTATCATAGCCATTGGCATCGAGATCTGAAGTAAAATCTGTCAGGGATAAATTGTCTGCAACACTTTGTTAACATGTTCACAAACCTGGTGTTGTGTTCATCTTAGGCAATGACCTTTGCATCAAACTGCTTCTAGAGCCATTCTCTTTAGCATTGTTAGACAAAGATGGACTCATCCTAGTCCGTTTTGGTTGTGATGGCAAGGTGGCATCATTGATCATTTTCTTCTTTACTTTGCACTTGTGAGAACCGTCATCCACTTTGTTGGTAAACCAAGTTTGCTTGTAGGATGGGTAATTCTTCTTTGTGAGCATGTCAATCTTCCAAGTATCCTTGCACAGGTTCAACTTTGGATGAGCTTGCATGATCTTGAAACAAAACATGTTCTTGACCTTGTGTGATATTGACAACCATGTACTTTGTGTGCTGATGATGTTGTTCATGTGAAGGTCATGCCAGATCTCTCACATTGTCTGTAGGATATTAGCTACCTTGTTGCTCGTCAATGGCTTGCCATCCACATCCTCAAGGAATGATGAGTTTGGGTTGGCACACTGTCCCTCTGCAGTGGAACACCACTCTTTTCACACTTTCTCGTGTGGAAATGGGTGGAGATGCTCACCATTGTCTGGCATGGCCCCAATCCCTCTGTGTTGTTCCCACACAGTGGTGGTGGTTGGTGGTAGTTGGAATGGTTAGTATGCACACGTCATTGTGATGGCTGATACGGTAGTTGACCGTTTCTCATAGCTTCAGGGCTTCTGGGGCCTGGCTTGGCCAACCTTGTGGCTTCTTGAAATGTCAAGCCAGGCTCCAGGCCACTCCAAGCCCCTAACACAGCTCAGCCCGGCTTTTTGGAGCTCGGCTTCACCAGCTCAGGGCTTTAGGACTGGGCTGTGGCTTCGCTAGTTAGAGACCTGAGACCACCTCTAAAGTAGCCTAGCTTGGACTGTTGTTATGAGTGTAAAGGGTGATGAGAAATGAGTGACCCCACCAAGTAACTTTACTTTGTTATTGGGCTTGCGATATCAATGTTGTATCTGAAAGACAATGCCTCAAAATGCATTGACACATTGCCTCAAAACACATTGACACATTGCCTCCTGGGTAGGTGTCTTTGCATTGTGGAGGGACAGTTTGCCATCAACTACACCATCAACTTGGGGAGTAAGAGTTCAACCTTCTCCATGCTGGGTTTGAAAACTTCTCTCTTTCTCTCTCTCTCTTTTTTTTTTTTTTTTTTTGCTTATTCTCCCAGCTGTTTGTTTGTTCCTGTGGAGTTTCTCTCCAAGGTACTTCAAGATGGAGCTTGTGTAAGATTCATAGATCTTTATTATGGTGAATGCACCTATATTATTCTCAAGTAGCTTGCTTATGCAATTAGATAAGTTGACAGTTAGAATGTATACATACCTTTCCAAGACATTGGACTTTACTGAATTCCATAGTTGCTATTACCCTGTACTACCTTCAGACCTTTTGGTAGTGTTCTGAAATAGTTCCGAATCCGAAGCTTGAACAGCTCCTAAGTACTTCTTGATCACAGGCCTGTAGAACTTCACCAGTCCAAGCCACCAATTTGGTTGTATCAATGTGGCCTCTATGTTGAATTGGATATCTCTTTAGAACACTCTGCTAATCATGAGTTGCAGTATCGGAAGCTGAGCCCCTGTAAGGGCAGTTAAATACTTGGTGTATTTTTTGTCGTGGGTCCAGATAATCACGTCCATGGGTCAAATAGGTCAAATGATATTATATAAAACAGACAACGAACAAATAACTACAATGTAATTGTGTCCCACCTGTCACTTAACCCCCCGTCATTGCTGTGTTGATTGCAACACACCTGGGGCCCTGCCTATACCTCCCGAACCACCCACAACTCGAGTGGAATGCCCCCAAGAGTTTCAAGCTTGAGGAGCTGCAAGATGTAAGCTCAAGCTCACCGCAGGTCAAGTGCACATGACAGTGGGATGTAGTAGCCACAAAGAAGCTGCAGGAGTATCAGGTGGCGACGAGCATTATCTAGACACCGCTGGAGAGCCCCCAGGCACATTAGAGTACGCAAGAGCTAGCGGTGGCAAAGAGTGAGGCGGCAGCGATGGCAAGGATGAGCTGTGGTACCAGATGGTGACGAAGACACCAGGGATTGACCCAAGGACCCAAAGAATGTGTTAGTATACAAGGTGGAATGCTCAGTATGCCAGGTGAAACTATGCTCACCTGACATGGTCCCAGACAAGACAGCTGATCTGGAATGCAAAGCACATACACCACAAGCATCAGGAGATATTGAGGAGGTTGAGGCCAGGCCAAAAAAACCTGCCAGATTGAAGTGCCAGAATGTGTCAGCAAAAGCAATAGCGCAAGTAGAGAAGCAAGACTCACCAAATTCACCTCCAGACAAGCACAGCAGTCCAAGCAGCAAAACTAACAGTCCAAACAGCTTACCCAGACCCCATGGACATGCCCACCACACTGATACCATTGGATGTATTGAACAATGTCCACAGTCTACAAAGCACACGCAGACATCCTGAAAGCAATGCCAGCATGCATGAAGTTGAAATGAATGTGCAGAATCAACACAGAGGGCCATGAAAGCAAAATGGTGAGCAATGCGGGATGAGGGTTGAAGAGGGCAGCCGAGATGGCAGAAGCAGAGAGGATGGTGTAGAATGTGCTGGAAGAGTGTGCTGGAAGGATGAAAGCGGCACTCGCTGCAACTCCAAATGGGTTGAACTTATGGGTCCACTGATACATTTATCACCAGGACCAACTAGAAATTCTAGTTAATTGCCACAAACTATTTTTTCGCTTCAAGGATTTTTTTTTTGTTTCTTTCACTAATCAAGTAGTATAACAATCCCTTTGACTAGCAGGTTAATTAACAGCTGTGGAAAAGCCTGGCAGACTTTTCAACCAAACTCTAATTCTTTTTCATCAGTTAAGTAGATTTACATGCTGGATGATTAGAAATTAAGGATAAAGGAAACCGAGGCACCAGATGAAAGACTTGAAGTAAAGGCACAAGCAACAACAACCGGATGTAAAAGATCATTGCTAAGAATTCACTATGTCCTCTTCCCAATGTTGAAGCTGATCCTCAAGGTTGGCAATTCTGGAAATAAGTCTTTTTTTCTCCTCTTGCAGCTGGATCCATGTATTTTCCAGGTTGGCTATTTGTTGTTCCAACCAGCCAAAGTCATTCTCATCAGGGATAGAGGGGGACATGCCTGCCTTTCCTTGAGTACGGCAGATGGAAAAGACACCTCTCATCTTCTTTAGTTGGAATCTAAAGTTGAAATATGTAGTTACTGATCTGTGATATGGCAATGCATCTTCTTGAATACACACATTGTGCATGCACTTTTTAGGTTCTGTGAGCTTGATGGTACAGTAGCATCCAAGGGCCACACACACTCAGAGTCACGGGACTTGCAGGCCTCATATACCTGCAAGGATAAAAGTAGGAATAAATCAAAGTAAGCTCCAAACAAGCACAAGTGGACTCACCTGGGAGAGTTCTGATCCCCCCTCTTTGTTGCCCTTGGCCTGCTGTCTCGATGCTGCCGAGGATCCAGCCTATACTTCATCCTTGATTTCATCTTGTGCCTGTTTCTTGCCTTTTGGGTCAGTTTGTGAGGTTCCAATTATTCCTGTATTGGAACGTGGCAATTAACAATTAGAGACAGTATACATGTTAATACAGCTCCTTACGCAACCACTTACCTTTCCTTCTTCCCTGAGAATAAGATTTACCAGTGGAAAGTCGACTCCGAAGATTTTCAGGTACCTTCAGCTTCACAACTAGCTGGGGCAGTGACCCAGGATGTTCCTGTGGATCTTATAGTTTTCCTGCAGTGCCTGAAAGTATGGTAGAGGAAGGATGCAGCACATGGTTCACATTTTTTACTTTGTAAGTAAGTAAATCAGTATATGCATCCTGCAGTCCATAATAGTGGCCTCACTGTACAATGGTGGCGCTCGCCACCAGAAATTGTCTCCCTCCTGTTCTGGAAGCAAATCCTCATCTAAGTCTACGTATTCAGAACCTTCTACTGAAGGATCATCCAATCGCACATCCTTGAAGTGAAGTGTGTCAACATTCATGCTACTCTGGTGGTATTGGAGCAACACAGTGCTTAGGCTTCCTAGAAGCCTAGGATGTGGAGAGCTAATGCTTGCTAATGGGAGCTCTTCCTAGGCAACAATATTAAACATCAATCCAAAAGTGAGAGATCACAGCCAGCTCTGCACCAAGATTTAGCGCCATCCAATGCTTCCAGTCTTCGCTTGTCCCCACCAAATGAGGGATGAGTTCAAGGGCGGCTGAACTCATGCAGTAATACACAAAACACCCTTTGCTACCTTTTATGATTTGCTCATTTAGATGTGGTTAGAGCTTGGCTTTGATGAATCTGCCGGCCGGAAGGAGTAACTTTGTTCCTGACCACAAATACCAAAACCAACCTTATGTAATCAGACAGATCCACCCAATTCATCAAAACGTAGGGGATCAAACTATTGGAGGTAGGATACAATGGAATATATTATCTTATAAAAATTGACACGATTTAGTATATGTTGGATACTCATTAGTGTCTCAATGATTCCAAGCTTCTATGATATGTTCTGGAACCTAAGAAAATTTCCAAACATCCGGAGTTGGAACCAGTCAGAACAAGGGTTGCTTTTTCTTTTATTTATTTATTTAAACGGAACAAATGAACACTTGGCACAAGAAATGGACTGTGGTTAGAAATCACTACTGCAAAAGTTAGATACAATAACTCGCGCATGTACTCTTAATGTTCTATGAAATACACACAGCATCAGTGCCAATGCAAAGGAGAGCAAGGAAACAGCTGCCCATTACATACAGTGATCTCAAATATACTTTGCAGGTCAAAATCAGAGCAGATAGTTCACAGGGGCAGAAGCTTTTTTGTAAGGCAGCAATCAAATGCAGGTCACAGTATTCCTCAAATGATGGTATATAAATGTCCCCTCTTGAGAGATGGTTAACCCATAATAGCATCATCGAAACGCAATTACTCACCTCTTGTTCAGTCATTTTGTTTCAAGATATCTGGTGCAACTATGGATAGACAACAACCTGGTATCAAAAGACTCGGCCAAGCTAGGATACCATGTCCGGTACACCAGTGAGATCATTTTGGGAGATGCTAATCAGCCCAAACACAGATCAGATGACTTGAAAACCGAATCAGTCTAAGCCCTGGAGAAGGAAACATACATACCTCACTCTGTGCTTTCAGGCCCAGCCATGATAGATGCTATGAGGCTGGCACAGAAGCTGAAATGTGTGACATTGGAGGCGAGTGTACACATGCATTCGAGGGTAACATCGGTCAAGTCATGTTTGGCTGGGTGCCAGATGTTCAAATAATGGACATGAAGTGATGCAAAGAAGTGCCTACCTTTGATTTCGGCTTCAAGAGCACAGAAATAGGATTGATATACAAGTCTGTGTTACAGGACGTATTTTTCGCCTCCTCATACGAAGTCTATCGCATCCACGATTGCCCTTATCGGCTAGTCCGATCAGGAGATATGCCTCTATCTCTCCTTATCTTATCTTATCAAGGAGTCACAGCCAGATTAGATCGTAAGTGCTGGCCTTGATCATGGACTCACCTAGACTTCTATGACATCATGGGCTGGATCCTCTTTCACCTCTTTACCTTTTCCTCATGCCTCTGCCTCATGACTCTCAAACATGTTTTACTATGCTTCTCTTCCATTTCTATACACATCCTTTATGATACATGTTTCATCCTTATGTTTCAGGGTATAGGGTAGATCCTTTTACTGACAGATCGTTAGATACGGTCACAACATGTACATACATTATAGGTAGTAAATAAAGACCCAAGGATCCAGCGCTGGTTTCTCCAGTCTGGTTCTCTTGGAGGTTTCCCTTGAGTCCATAACTGCCTTCCCTAAGTCCTAAGGATCTAGTGCAACCTAGTCAGAGCCCTAGTGATTCAAGGTTGTTTCAATTATAATACCACGCCTGTAGTTACATGGGTGAATTAAGAGACGAAAAAAAACTACATGCTATGTGTTGTAACCTCTGCTACCCTGACCGCCACACCATCAGCTAGATCTACAAAATGTTGTGTGTTGCGCCAGATGTACAAGAACCTTTGTGCAAGGTTGTGCTGTATTGATGCTTGCCATTGTGCATATGCCCCCAGCCCTTTTGCCAATATTGGGTCATCTACAGCTCATGTGTTCGCCTTGTCAATCCACCAAGTTGCATGCCAATCGAGGAACCAGAGGATTTACTGTTGCTCTTCAAGCAGCAGCTCCACCTCCTCTGACCAATGTTTGGCTCAGGCCCAAGTCCTGCACCATTTGATACAAATGGCTTGTATTTATTAGAACAATCCAGTTAGACGAAGCTAAACACATACCATCCTGCAGATCATCATCTGTGTTGTCCTTGGTGTGACCATCTGAGTACCCACAAACTAACCAGATCCATGACAGCCTTCTCCTGCCCTCGCTGTAGGCACCATCAGTACCCTTTGTCATGGACCGAATATCACCGTCTTCCAAAGGTCAGAAAGTATGCTTCCATCCGGACTTTTCTAAAAGCGTGCTGAGGACCAAGAGAGCACGATGAGCAGCCCGGTACTTTGCAGCACAAGCAGCCACCCTTGCCCCGACACTCTTAAGGCAATTCTGTGCACGAGTGTTTGCACCTTGTCCACAAAGAAAGCGGTCCTTGAATTTGAGCATATACGACCTTGACCATAGTGCCTGGCGTAACTCGTTCAGAGCATCATGAGCCTGTCCTTCCTGAAGCTTCCATTCAATTTCTTCTAAGGCTGGATCACATGAAACATGGCGCAAGATAGTGGATGGAAGAAAGAGTGGGAATCTTTCAGGCTGATTAAGGGGTTCAGAACAAGGGTTTGAAGCTTCACCTGCTGTATCTCTTAGTGTGGCGACTCCTGGAATAAAAAGCACCTGTATTTTTGCCCATGAATCAATGTGATGCGCAAGGGCATTCACTTTCTGTTGAAGGCATGCTTTCTGTGTGTCAGTGGTATGCTGGCCAAGCTTTGTAGTCTCCACAATGAGACATCATCTAAAGATATTCAAATGATGATCATGTAAAGATTGCGTGTAGGACTTACTGCTGATCCTCTAGTTCAAGGCCAATATCAATGAGAATGCTTCGTGTGACTGATGCGTGCAATGGAAGATTGTTGAAATCACTAGTGGTGGTGGCATCTTCTTTTGCAAGGAGGAGGTGGATACTAGCCTGGGTCACCCCTACCGACAGGTCAGATGAAATTTTCAAAGGAGTGTAGAAGAAAGTACATACCACTTGCTTGAACTTTGAAAGGATTGGGTTTTGTTATATCAAACTCCCATTCACAAACTTGCTGCTCCCAAGACAAAATGAGCGCTGGGTACTTTGAGCTTAGTGAGTTAGTTAATTCAGCAAAGTCTTTGTGGTGATCATTCCGCTCTGGGGCTGCTTCCTGAATCTTCCACAAGATCATTGGCCCTGACACAACTTGCCTATTAGCAAAAACTTCTGATACATGTTCTATGAAAGCACCTAGTGTGATGAGCTTCTTCCAATTCCGATCGCCAAAATGGTCATCAAGGGTATCACGGCAAGAACCTGGAACCATTTCTTTTGTACTGGATGCTGCTGGATTGATATCAGCTCAATCCCACTCTGGACCCTCACCATCTGTTCGGCCCACTCCATGGACAAGGTTGAATGAAAATTGCCACTGGCACTCGGAAACATGGGCTGGCAGATGGAACTTGGGCACCAGAAATGTGATATTCCTTGACCAAGGAGTGATCTGCCAGTCAGCTGGCATACATGTCATTCTTTTCCATAGTTGTTTGTGCCACTGACAAGCTATGTCATATGAGATCTTGAGGACTGGAACAGAGGCAAAGGTACAGAGGGCAGAAAAGAATAGATAGTCCATATTGACGTATCTAGATCATGTATCAAAATCCAAGCAGGTGGTGAGTACTCGGTAACTTACTTTTCTCCCTTCTGCAAATCGCCGACCCCACATGGAAGCTTGAATCTGTGTCTAGCACAGTCCACTGTTCCAACAGCCATTGCCATAAGACTAGTTGTTGACTTGGTATCTGCTGCGTTCACAGTGGTATGACTTGAACAGCTACTTTTCTGAATGAACTATCAGTAAAGAGGTTCTTCGAGGATACTGAGGCTCACTGGCTGTGGCTCGTTCAACAGATCCTGAAGGTATGATTTGTATGAGGTCTCTTCAATGAAGTATGCCCATCCTTGGCTTAAGCCAGGATCAGATGCATCACTTGATACTGCCTTACGCTTTAGACAGAAATTAGTGTCAATGGCTACAAATAAGCCATACAGCCAGCTGCATGAGCTGAGGTCAACAAGCAGCCGGTTGACCATGTCTCAAAACAACTTACCTCTTCTTTGCTGGTGTTTTCATCCAATCCGCAGGCAAGTTTTTACCTGGATGAGGACAGGCTGGGCAAAGCACCACACACTTGCCCTCTTGTGTGGCCATCACCCCAGTGCTATCATGTCCTCGGTCGGCATGCTTTAGCATCTTGAGGTGTTGCCATTCTCTTATGATCCTCAGGAACTGATCATATTGGTCCTGAGTGGTAAAATAATCAGGTACAAGAAGTTCTGAAGAATGATCCATACCTTGTTGTCGCCTGTTCCCATGTTATCTGACATGTGCATCAGCGCATTGTAGAACTCATAGGCCAAAACTTTGGATTCAAATGATAGCAAGTGGAATTACTCGAGGACTGCAAAAGATGTAGCTGTGCATGGTTTGTTCAAACTTGCAGGAAACCACTGTGTGTGTAGTAGTTGCTCTGTAAGCGGGCCGGCAAGCTCACAGCCACAGAAATTGATGCCGACTAAGTGTACACCATTTGTGTGAATGACAATGAAATCATCTTTGACCACTGGGATCGGCTAGTAACATCTCTTGCCATAAGGATGTCCTAGCTGAACTTACAGCCCCAAGTCTTTCAGGCTGCTCTTTTCAAAGTATTGGCCATTCCACTGCTATAGACCAATTAGAATGGAATATTGTAGCAGGCACATGAATTCACCTTAATGTGGTGGAGGGAGGTTACCCGATGAGCCTGGAGCATGCAATTAGAGCACAGCATCTCAATACCAAAGCGGTCAGAGCACCGGAAGAGGGCAGGCATTGTATTGCAAACTGGACAAAGAGTGTTGCAACCACATCTGCCTTCCAGACATAGGAGCTCATCCAGAAAGCACTCTCGGCCATTGTGGGCCCATCCCAAAATGGGATGATCCTGTGGTAGAGACACTCGAAATGTGATCAAAATATAATGTTACATTCACCTACCGATGGATATTGTTTCCTTGGTGTATCCTTGCTGAGAATATCGAAGTTGACCTCTGGGGGGAGAAAGTCATCGACTGAGATTTGTTCAAAAAAGGGGGCTGGGGTATCTTCTTGTGCATTTCGAGCCTTGAGCTTGTATTTCTTCTCATTGAGACGTAGAAGGCCACCAGCATCCCTGTGTATTTTGGTATGGTGACCAAAGGATGAGCACGCCTTTTGGTCATACACTTTGAACCCCTTGAGGTTCTTGCTGTTGAGTTGGAACTTGTCAGTGGGGGCATTGTTCATGTTGTGATTATGGATGCCAAGCCAGGACTGCAACAGAGGAGGGGGATTCTGGGGCAGTACCATGGAGATGCACAGCACCACATGTGTGACACATCTTTGTCAGATTGCACCACTAAGTAATAAGTGGTTCCTAATGCTGCGTGAATCCAGGCTTTGTGGCAAATGTGAATCTCAAATTTGTTGGGGAATTCGATATCAAGGCAAAGAAATAGGGACAAACAGTGATGCATATCGGGCAAATGTAATGGGTGAATACAAGAACACTTAAATGCCAACTATGTCAATGCCCTATTTTTTTTGTAGATCACGTCTCCACTGTGAAGAGGGTAAGTGTGATAGGGCTCCAGGTAACCTTCCACAAACCTTTGAGAATGAGTATTGTAGTCACTGGGAATAGGGATTTGAGTACAATTTGCACAGTAGTTGGGGTCGTCAAGTACAGCTGTGAGATCTCAGTATTCATTAGAAGACCTACAAGGGACATCAGTTCAAGGGAACACAAGGATGGAAAGAGGACAGCATACTCATGAGGTTGGGGAGAGAAGGGGGGTTATCTAGAGTGTTAGAGAGGACAGATGTTCCAGCAGGATGGTCATCGAAGGTTAACAGCAGTGGGACAAGCATTAACTGCACAGGCTCTCCAGGAAACTGATCAACTGATGAGAGTGGTATCAGAAGCTCAGCAAAATCAAGCAGCATCATACTGGAGAGGTATGCCATGACCATCTGTGGTGGCATCAGCATTCCAGGTGCAAAGACAGAGATGTGGAGTGCCATTGTAGTGCTGGTGGTGCAGAGTAAAGGGAAAGGGAGAAAACTTATGGCTGAGACACAAACAAATTGTTAATATGGTCAGTGGATGGACGGGGGCTCAGGAGAATCATCACCAGTCACCAAAGGTCAGAAGGTGGCACTGCACAGCATAACACCATTGTAACTATGATACATTTTCAGCAGATCCTCCCACAATAAGGAGCTGCCAGTGTGGCAAAGAAATCGCACCATCGAACCAGGGTGCTGATAAGAAGCCTGTTGTGGGGGCTGAATTTGAGCATTGGGCCCACACCTGCTCCCAACCCCCATGTCGAACAATGGTGTAATCAGAGTCTTGCTTCCATGGAGCGTCACTCTGCACACACTTATACTGCGGTGTGAAGACTCCAGTGGACCCGTGGTGAGTAGGTCATTTCTATGGTCTGATAATTAATTCTCTCGCACAAACAGTCCAAGTTGAGGTATGCAACCTGGAGGAGGATGCCCAATGCTCCTCAGAGGATTCTGGCTGGACAAGCAGACCTGATGACACAACCTCCAATGCCACCAGCCGCAACAGTATTGAGGACATGTATGAAACCGAGTCTGAAAGGAGAATATGATTGGCGTGGGCACTTCCTGTGAGAGACATCCAATATGATCCTTGCAGGCCACTCACCTTGGCTGCATGTAGAGTACAACTGAAACGTCCACAAAAGAGGGTAATCACAAACATGAAATAGATGATACACCAGTTGCAAAACATACTTGGAGAACTTTGGGTGCTACAAAAAAATGTGTCAGCAACAGCGGCAGTAGGCAATAGAGATTGATTTCTCATCGACCGACTCTCTTGATAGTAGTCATAAAATTTATTGTATTGCTTGTGAAATTCTTGAATTGTGATCGCTGAAGTGATAGTAGTATAGCCAACCAGAAAAACAAACAAATGAATCTGTGTCAATGATGCCAACATGCAGTAGTGCATACCTCCATATACAAGTATAGTCCACCAACAATGTATCCTATCGTTGCATCCATGGGCAATAGAACATGCTTGGGAAGTAATTCTCCTATATTGTACCAAAGTATAAGGAATACCACTCGCAGTCATACACTGATGTCCGGTTCACACTATAGTTCTCTTATTGCTTCATGATCAATGCACTTTGTAAACACCAAGCACAAGTACCAAGTTGGTTTACCTGTCTCCAGCAAGCTAGCACTATTAATTTACCCTGGACATCTTTTTTCCTGCACACCAGTCCTGATTGTGGCAAGAATATGTTTTGCAGGGTATTTCTCCTACAATTGGCTGAGCTGAGCTGAGCAGTGCTGTCTTTTCCCCACGATCAACATTCACTAGTGAATCATCACCCCATGTCACTGGTCATTGGTTGTGATGAAAATGGGTCATCCAAAGTTATACAAAACTCCAAAAGAACGAGTCATTGCTACACGCTCTTATCATGCAAAATACTATGAGAGGTACGTGCCAACATTGGTTGACCTAAAATATCAAGGGATCACTTACCTTCAACACAGCCACAAAAAAGATATCAACAAAAAGGCCGTCGAGAAATGGATTAGAAATCGGGTTCATAAAGAGTAAGCAGGCTTCAATGTCTCTGTAAGTGATATTTACATTAATTTCAGGGTTGAGATCGAGACGTCTGCTTGATTGCTGCTGCTTGGCAAACCATGCATCTCTAGCATTCTTTCTCGGTGGTAGGTATTTATTGGAAAGCAAACTAGCTAAGTTTTCATGTTTTTTATAGTGCTGGAAGGCTGTGACGAACTCGCGATGAGAGTGCCATGGACGGTGTTTTGAAGTTGCACAGCACGGTAGATGAGCAAGTGAATGACAGCACACAACAAATTGAGCATGACCTCCAGAGCATAATCAGTATCAGATTTTCTAATGTAAGGGCAATTGTGCCCACTAAGGTACATCAGCTATGTATAAAGGAAAACAGGGACAAGAGGTTCTACCTCAGCCAGTTGCCCACGAGAGTGAAACATGACTGAGGAAAGAAAGAAAAATGAGGTAAAGGTATATATATGGGTGGAGATACAGACTCACAAAGTTCTGAAAATAGGCGAGTGTAAGCCAGATTTATATGGAATAGGTCAGGGAGGAATAGATTGTACGATATAGTTAAGTTTTATAAGTGTAGGTCAGTTCCGGAGTTTCTGAAGGCGCAGGAATTCCGGAATGACTATTTCCGGAGGTGTGGAAGAAACGGAAGTCTTAATTTTCAGGAGCCTATATTTTTAACAATCAGGGAGTCATCTCAGCAGTTCACTGAAGGGCTCTGTCATGAATACTTGCAGACTGGTGACTACTCTAACATTGATGGGGCAGTCACTACCTGATACATGAAGTGTACCAAGGCAAGGACAAAGGTTGAATGTTACTCATTTGATGGAGGACGCTCACGAAGAGGTACGACAATGTCGTCAAAGAGTTCTCAAAGGGTTCGCAAGGTGAGACACGAGATGTACACTTGTATTGTGTAGATCTAGTATGAGTACATCAAGTGTCAACTCTACGTATTTATATGATTGGAACGTGCAGCAATGGAAAGCTGTAGAACAGCATGGAATGATGGAACACTAAGCCGGTACGAGAGAACCAGACTGTGGAGAGAGGCTGTCCGAAACAAGAACAAGAAGCATAGCAAAATGAAACATGTATGTGGACAAAACAGGGACTCGAAGGTGAGAGCCTGTGTGAAGTTACATATCAGTGGTTATACAACAAGAGAGAGGTGCGACCAAGGATGATGAGAGAATGCTCATCGCGTTCTGCAAGAATCATAGGAGAAATGAAGAAAGAGATACGACGAGAAAGAAATAAGACATGATGAAAGAGGGAAAAAATTGTAACACTGCCATTGAACAGTTGCAATGTTGGTTGTGGACCATTCAACTGGCCACACCGCAAGGTAACCAGATGGGTGATCACATAGCTGAGAAGCTTTGTGTGGTTACACAGGTTCTTGAGAATCTCCTTCTCCATGCCATGGAGGGAAACAATATTTCAGGTCTACACCGACATGGCATCCTACTCTATCAAAATATCCAGATCATGTGTTAGATAATTCTATTGCCATTTATCTTGCATCACAAAAATTATTAACTTGTTGTCAGGCCAAATACAACGGGAGAATCCATTTGTTGACATGCGAAGATTGACATCAGTTGCTCTGTTACACTCTTTGCTCAAATGGTAAGAGAATACACTACTGACATGTCAGGACTTGCATTGTTGATCATTCTGCAGCCAAGGTTCTTCCATGGTCATATCGCGTCAATGTGTGCATATTCGTGTTGTTGATCAGTGTCCAACAGAGCTTTTAAAATTGCATGATCTCAGGTTCAGCTCACACACTTCCCTCCTCATTTGTATCTCACAGATGTCATGCCCCGGTTGGACGATTGCCGAGCAAAAGGCCTTTCTAGACAAAGAGCTCAAGACATATATTAAGACTAGGCCTGATGAGTACCGAAAGTGTTGGGCTGACCTTTTCAAGAAATGGGGTGAACGCTGGCCAGAGCGCTCTCCCAGATCTTCCATTGGATGAAGAACCTAATGACTCACAGGTGGCTATTCTTGCAAAGGCTTGGGGGTGGCATCAAAGGGTATGTTCATCTTTGATACTGCAAGCCCTACTGCTTATGCTTTATCCAGCAAATACAGCAGTGGATGCATTGGCATAAGGGAGCAGGGGCTACTCACTCTGCAAACCACAAGACTGCACGCCTCATCAATGACCTTATGAAACCCAAGACACGGATGAAAAAACTATGGGAGATCTATGCTAAGTCTCACTATGCGTCATGTGTCAAAGATTCTGTCCCTGCTGGGTCCAACATTGTTATGGTGTGGGAGAAGATCCAAGATGCTTTGAAGCATGAGTCCCAGGATGTCATTGACATGCTTAAACTAGAGCAGGTGAGGCAGCATGTGGCACTTTGAGCCAGACGCTTGGCTGACGATGATGTTGAAGTAAACCCATTGGTTATCCGCAGGTAAGTCCATCGTGTTGTCGTATGAGTGGTAGTCAATTACCTTCTACTAGGAACATCGGGGAGGTTGGGACCATGCTCCACTGTGTGCTCAAGCACCTGGTCAAGAAGACTGGTTGGTCCTTTAGTGTGATCATGGGTGGTCCTGATCCTATCTCTCTGGAAGAGGGTAATCATATCACAAGGTCAGTATAAGGATGTCTTCTTCTCACACTTATGTGCTTACCATATGATGACAACTCCAGTCTTCATGTTGGAACAAACCAGTCCAGACAGGACTTTTCAGACGCATATGACAAGTACGATAATGAATTTGTTGAAGCATATGGGGAGTTCCTAAATAGAGTCTATGGTAGTAAGTGTCAACTCCCTTTTGTTATATATATGTGTACTGACCACTTATTGCCAGCCTCTGGCATATGTTCATTGGAGAGTGTGATCCAATCCTCATCCTCGGCCACTGAGGATCTCAAGGGAGAGGAATCCATCGAAGATGTGCACACAGTTGCAGGGGACGATGATGACATCATCATTGGTGGTGCCAATGGTGACGACGATGAGAATAAAGGTAGTGATGATGGGGATGACAAGGAGGGAGGGAGAAATAGGCACGCAGAAGAGCATGAGGAAGAAATGGGTGATGGTGAAGAAAATTTGGAACCACCGTCCTATTTATCCCCTGCTCCACCGAGCATTGCAACATTGACCAACGTTGCAATATCTGGGCTGGCCACCGCTGCAATGCTCTCAAGCTCTGCAGTACTACCCAATGCTACAGCTTTGTCAGGGTCACTGACACCACCCAATGTTGCAATGCGACCTGGCACCACGATCTTTACCCCAAGTCTGCCAGGCGCTGCAACACCATCACATTATATGATGTCACCTCTTGTCGCAACTCCAAGTTTGTCCATCAACGCGCCATTGCTGCAACCAGCCGTTTCATTTCATGATCCGTACTGATACATGAAGTGTACAAAGCTAGGACGAAGATTGAACATTACTCGTTTGATGGAGGACGCTCACGAAGAGGTACGACAACGTCGTCAAAGGGTTCTCAGAGAGTTCGCAAGGTATGACACAAGATGTACACTTGTATTGTGTAGATCTAGTATGAGGTATGTACATCAAGTGTCTACTTTTAGTATTTATATGAAGAAAGTGCGCAGCAGAGAATATCTGAGAACATCATGGAATAATGGAAATACTAAGCCGGTGCGAGAGAACCGGACTGCAGAGAAGGCTGTCCATCAAGATCAAGGAACACGGGAGTGAAACAAGTGATGAGGGCAAAGCACATAACCAAGGGGCTATGTGTATAGATACATCGTATCCAGTCCAACAATGAGCAAAGCGTGCTCATAGCGTTCTAGACAAAGCAAAGGAGCAGTGATATAGGCAAGGCGAGAAGAAATGAGAAAGATGTTACAGAATAGCAAGGAAATTGTAACAATACCCCCTTCATAGAGTTGTACCCCTGGTACAACATGCCAACCATTTTCCTCAAAGATGCACGTCGCTAGAGGATGGCAAGACATTGGGAACAAAATGGTGATAAGGACATTGTGTCCAAATTGATTGCACAACATGCAAACATCACAAGGGCATCTGGTGGGTCCATGTCCCCATCGTTGACAAGTAGTGCACTGTAGCATGAGGCACAATCGTTGGGGGTGGTGAGGAGCAGTGACATGACAGTGGGGGCATTCGTAGAGAGTGTACTCGTCTCAGTAATAACCAACCTGGTTACACCGAAAGCAACGAGTGGAATTGGTCACAGGGGGACAGACGTAAGGATTATGCAAGAGACGAGTGGGAGTGGAGAGGATTTTGACGTTGCCAATGCAGACGACATAAGATCTGTTGATTTCCTGAGCGACGGGATTGAGATAGTAGGCACTACCAGGAGGGTTGAGGACAAATGGGACGACGACATCCTCAGGAAGGACGGGTGCAGGGAGAGGCGTTGTGGGAGAGGAGGGAACTGACAAAGGGGAGGAGATGCAAAGAGCAAGGGGTAAAGGTTCAGGAGAGGAGGGAATCGAAGAGGGAAACATAGCAATGTTCTCAAGATATTCTGCATGTTCGTCAAGAAATAACGTAAGGAAGATCAGGTGAAACACTGGATATAAAACACTGATGGGGAGTTGTGCAACAAAACTATGAAAATTAAGGATGTGGAGTAATTCAAGAACCTGTCCTGTGAGACTGTTTAGGGATTCGTGTAAGGGGAGACCATACACCACAGGGAGGTCGTTTGGGGCTATGTGAAAGTGAAAGTTCTGCGCAGTGTGGATACTGTGATAAAGCTTAATTAGTCCTTGTATGGCAAGGTCTTCTTCATAGAGGGGCATTCGTTCAAGGAGGATGACAAGGGATGGTTTAGCTAGGATGCTAGTGAAAAGGACTTTTCAAGCACAGTCAGGGAGAAGATATGAATGTACCGGAGTTGTGCGTAGTGTAGCCCAATGATTGGGGAGTGAGTCCGATGATGAAGAGAAACGGGAAGCAGGGGGAGACGAGGTGTTTGACATTACAGGGACGGGGTGGCCTTGGCTGGAGAAGAGGAAGGGGGCGAAGTTGGAATATAGAACCAGGTTAAGAAAAAGGTAAGCCCGAGGGCAAGCAAGCAAAGCAAGATGATCCAGAAGGTTTTGAGGTATGCGAAGCAAAATTTGTGCATGCAGTAATTCAGGAGGAGCCTCACGAAGAGATCACAATGTCTGAATCACTGTAGCATTCATCACAGTTTGTGGAGTCTTTTATAGTCCTTGAGGATGTCTTGGGCGTGCATGAGATTTGCCTCGGGTTCCCATGTATTTTCCGCCAAGGAATATCCTTTCCATGCAGTCAGGTACTGATGTCGGCCAAGGGGTCCCTTGTGAGATAGAATCGCTTCCACTTTATACTCTTCTTTGTCATCAATAACGTCAGGAGGGGGCTGTGAAAATGATGGGCCATGTATGTCAGTTTGTTTGAAGGGGGACAACAATGTGGCATGGAACACATCATGAATCTTCCAGGTACTGGGAAGTTTTAGCTGATAAACTAAGGGGGAGATTATGCGAGTGATTTCAAATGGACCATGGCGTTTGGGGGCAAGTTTTTGTGAAGGATATGGGATGTGTAGGTTGGTGGCTTCCAGCCAAACATGATCTCCTACTTTCCAGGGGGAGAACCTCAGTGTGGATCTTTTGGTCATGAGAAGGTGGGCAGAGTCATGTGTGGCGAGGGCTTCCTTTCACACTTCTTCCAATGCAGTGAGTCATGTTTCCAGGGCAGGAATAAAGGTCTTTCCGATCACTGGGAAGTTCCTAGGCTCATATCCAAGCATCAAGGAGAAAGGGGAAACTTTGGTGGAGCTGTGTGGAGCTGTGTTATGATGAAATTCAGCTGAGATAATGTGATCCGCCCATAGATGTGGGTTGTTACCACAGAAGATCCGTAGATACGTCTCAAGTTCTTGATTGGTACGCTCAGTTTGTCCATCAGTTTGTTGGTGATAGGCAGTGGACAGTTTGAGGTCGTACTGGAGGAGATGCACGAGTTCCCTGGCAAGCGCAGAGGCAAACTATGGTCCACGGTCCAAGATGATAGAGTTGTATAATCCGAAGCGTTTGAAGACGTGGTCGAAGAAGAGTTTGGCTATGCCTGCAGCGTCAATGGTCTTGGTACAAGGGCATAAAATTACCCCCTTCATAAGGCCATGGTCTACCATGACCATGATCGAGTCAAAGCCACTGGAACGGGGGAGGTCGGTGATGAGGTCAACAGACAGTTGTTGAAAGGGAAGGGAGATGGTTGATAGAATGAACTAGAGCGGGGGAACAGTGGGATGTGTGTTGACTTTGCTTTGTTGACATGTGGCACAGCCAGCAATGTAGTTTCAGACAAAGGTGGCCAATCCAGGCCACCTGATACACAAAGTGTACCAAGGCAAGGACAAAGTTTGAATGTTACTCGTTTGACGGAGGATACTCATGAAGAGGTATGACAACATCGTCAAGGAGTTCTTAGAGAGTTCGCAAGGTGTGACACGAGATGTACACTTGTATTGTGTAGATCAAGTATAAGTACATCGAGTGTCTATTCTACGTATTTATATGAACAAGACGCGCAGCAATAGAAGGTCAAAGAACATGATGGAAGGTTGGAACACTAAGCCGGTGTGAGAGAACCAGACTGCGGAGAAAGGCTGTCTGAAACAAGAACAGGAAGTATAGCAAGGTGAAACAGGAACGAAGGCGAAACAGGAACCTGAAGGCAAGAACCTGTGTGAAGAGATACCTTACTGGTTATACAACAAGAAAGAGGTACGATCAAGAATGATGAGGGAATGCTCATCGCGTTTGGCAAGAACCATAGGAAGGACGAAGAACGAGATATGGCGAGTGAGAAGAAGGACGTGACGATAGAGATAAAGAATTGTAACATTACCCCCTTTGTAGAGTTGCGACCCAGGCACAACTTTCCATCCCCCAACTAAGAGTCTTTCAAGAGGTTTCGGTGGGCATGGGAATATCAGGTCCATGGAGATGCGGACACTGCGGCTTAGTATGTCCAAATTGATCACAATGGAAACAGACTTCTCGAGGGCACCGAGTGGGTCCATGTTCCCATCGTTGACAAGTAGTACATTGTAGGGTGAGGCAGAGATGCTGGGGATGACCAGGAGTGACAATGTGACAGTGGGGGCATTGGTATAAAGGGCATTCATCTCAATAGTGACCAGCGCGGTGGCACCTGAAGCAACGAGTGAAGTGAGATGTAGGAGGTTGGACATACAGGTTATGGAGAAGGCACGTAGGTGCAGAGAGAATGGATAAGCCACCAACTTGGACAACGTAGGCACTGTTGTAAGAAAGGGCCTGTTGATTTATCT
>JBBPUD010000408.1:0-21786 GCA_038094475.1 Phylloporus aff. rhodophaeus
CGAGTCGATTGGTATCTTTTCCGACGAATTCCGGTGAGTCGTTGAGGCGCTACAGTGGAGAGAAGATGGATGTTGAAAATATGACTAAGATTCCCACGCCGCCAAGCTAAGTGAAAACTACAGTAAAGTAAACTTTGATTCCGTAAGTGATTCTTTCCTGCCCGAAACCACCGAACTGACATCATGCTGGCGTCTTTCCCCTACACGCACTTGGACACACAGGCTCTGCGTACAAATGTCCGCGGTCGTCCACCCGGGGACGTACACTGAAGCCATCTATTCTGCCGCGTCCCCGCTTCTTAATGGGCAGCCGCTGACTCCTGCACAGGAAATGGGTGGCTTCTGCCTTGGGAGCACAATCGTCCCCGTGTTCGAGGCCCCCAAGGATTTTGAATTCGCCGTCAAAGCCGGCCAGCGGGTCAAGGTCGGTAACCGGTTTGGAGACGTTCCGGTCAGTCACAAGCAAAAGATGGAGTGATAGGCGCGAGTCACTCGCTGCTCACACGACTGCCAAATGATTCCTTTTCTTTTCTTTCGGTCGTGTGACCTACCCTTGGCAGGGCCGCTCCCGCTCCCCCCAATCCCCCCCATCGCCCTCTCCCCTGTCACACGCGCCCGCGAAGGTACCTTTTGAAAGGTAGCTCAATCCAATTCGTTCGTCCGCTCCGAGAGTACTCTTCCTCTTTTACACCAGCGGACCGACCGATGGCCCCCTTGTCATGCACACCGTTGATTTATTTGTATATACCTCACGCATGATATCTTTTATAAAAAAAAGTTTTTAACGCAGACCATGTTGTTTCCGCGTGGAGCGCCACCGCACCCAAAAGTCTGCGTGGTTATCGCGATAACGGTCCACATGATGGCAAGCCACCATCATGTCCTGCTTACGGCCTACTGGCCTCGATGGAGCACGAGTCATAGATAGCATTCAGACAACGATACAACCCGACCATGATACCATTACAACAAGTCTATGCGAGTCCCCTTGATCGAAAGCAAAACCGAACGCATCTAGATCAGAATCCATAAACTGGAGCGTGATCCCCAGTGCGCCTCTCCTTGTCCGCTCCATTTCTATGCCAATTAAAAGCATTACCCACGTAGGCGGTACTTGATCATTCCCTTTCCCCACAAATCATCTCGTCAGAAATCGAGCGTTGAGATGTCGACTAGCATGGCATCCCTGGAATTTGGCAGCGTTGCCGTTTTTCAAACGAGACGGACGTGTTGCATAAATGCAGTGGCAGGCTATTGTCTCGCAACACCGCTTGCCGGGTCGAGTCATGTCATCTTTTTCCCACCTTGGATCGTGGTTCTCCCCGGAATGAGGGTGATTTGTCGTCACTCCCTGTGACTTGGCTCATGGCATGAAGAACAGACAGCCGACGGCCTACCAGTGTATGGTGTACATACGCATGGACGACGCGAGCAAGCAGTCATGCTGGATGCAGCGAGTCATCCGATCAGGATAGCACTTTCGGCCGAACAACCCTGCTTGATCCAAGGTGACCGAGATGGACAATACGGTTTTCGCCGACGATAGGCTACGCTCGCCCGACATGACATTCCATCAAGAGGCCTTGATTCAAATGGGGATTGGTATGACATGTGAGTTCAAGAAACCAGTTGTTGAATGAAATCAATCGCGTCCGATCGCAGGGCGCCACCTCACGATCAGAAACGCATGACTCATCGCGATGTTGCGCGTCTACATACTGATGCGTCGTACCGGGATGACGCGCACGTCCAACGCATCGCAACCCAGTCTCAACGTGGACTAGCTCCTCCCAACGACTGTGTGCTGGTGCATATGCGATAATGTGCGTTCTGAGCGTTGGGGGTTGTCTGCCGATGAGCGCGTTGAACCTTGCCGAGGGGATCATCTTACTCCCGACCAGCACATAGCTGACTCACGCACGTTCCTGGTGTTGATAACTTGGACGTAAAGTTGAAACCATGACTCGACCGAGGGTGATAAAAAGCGGGGACAGGGTGATGGGTCCCAGAGTGATCCCTGCTCCCCACAAACAAACATGACCGAGACACCAACCAGGCGGGCGGACACGCCGTGCAAGATACGTGCGGGTGACGGCGAACAAGTCGACGCCGTCGCGCGGCTTGATGTGCGTGCATGTCAAAAATGCGAACTGTTCCGTGCTCAAACACGACTCGTGTCAGATTTCCAAGCTGAGAGTTCGACTGACTGACGCGCCTAAACCCCTCCCGGATTTCACGACGCTCAAGTTTGGCGCGGTGCGTTTCTTCGTCTTGTTCTTGTGTGCGATGCACTGGTGATTCGCATTCACATGGTCTATGCTCACCAATGGAATAGTTGTATAGCGACCACATTGCCATCACGTCCTTTGACCCCGCAAAGGGCTGGTCCACACCGGAAATCAGACAGCACGGGCCGCTCTCGCTCGACCCCGCCTCGTCGTGCCTGCAGTACGGCAACTGCATGTTCGAAGGCATGAAGGTAAGCCATATGTCTGCGAGAGATCAGATCCAATCGAACGCTGGTTATAGGCCTACCTCGGACATGATGGCAATGTGCGGTTGTTCCGCCCCGAGATGAACATGCGGCGTCTGGAGCGCTCCGCAGCACGTCTCGCCCTCCCGGTGTGTACCCACCTACATCTCATTCACTCCATCTGACGCATATGCGTAGCCCATCGACGGCGATGCCGTGCTCGAGCTCATAAAGCGTCTCGTCCAAATTGAAAAGCGGTGGGTCCCAGCGCTGCCAGGATACAGTCTGTACCTCCGCCCTACCATCATCGGTACCAGAACCGGTAATCGTCTCCCCCTCTTTATTTCACAATGCTGATCCTTGGTAGCACTTGGGATCGCCGCTTCGGACGACGCCGTCCTCTACATCCTGGCCACGCCATCTGGGCCCTACTTTGCGCATCCCATATCGCTCCTCGCCGTGTCCGACGCTGTGCGAGCGTGGCCGGGAGGTACGGGCGGGCACAAGCTCGGTGGCAACTACGCGCCAACGTTCTTGCCGCAGCGCATCGCCGCCGCCGCAGGTTACGACCAGGTGCTCTGGCTCCTGCCAGGAAGCGACGGAAAGGCGTGGGTGACCGAGGGTGGGGCGATGAACATATTCGTCGTCGTCGATCGCGAGGATGGCGACGGTCCGTCCCTTCCCTCTCACCTCGTCCCCGCGGACGGCTGATGGGTACACAGGCTGGGACGTTTTCACACCGCCGTTGGACGGGACGATCTTGCCGGGGGTGACGCGCGCATCGTGTCTTGCGCTCCTCTCTGACCCCGCCTTTGTCGCCAGCGTCGCGTCGTCGGGTCTGTCCGCGCCCCAGAGTGGACGCAAGGTGCTGAACGTGTATCCTGCTGAACGTGCCTTTACGATTCAGGAACTCGTGCGGTGGCATGCGGCGCACAGGTTCCGTGAGATTTTTTGTGTCGGCACGGCGGTACTTGTCTGCGCGATCCATAGGATTGGGTTTGACGGGCGGGATCTGGATGTGCGTCCGGTAGATGCACTGGGTGGGGATGCTGTGTGCGGGGATGGGCATGGGCTGGGTCCTGTCGGGCGCGCACTAAGGGCATGGCTGGTCGGCGTGCAAGATGGCACGGTGGAGTACAATGGTTGGGGGGTTGTATGTGCATGAAAGTTGAGCGAGAGAAGAAAGAGGTGTACATTACCAACGTTTAGTCAGAAATAGTGACTGCGACAAGCGAGAACTTTGTTATGTCGGAACCTTGGAGATGCGCGGGGACCGTGGATCTACCCCTGATAGTCATAAGACGCTGAGATGAAGGTTCAGGGCAGCATCCCTCTCTCAACCAGTCCAACATGTTTGCAAAGCTCAGGTGTGTGCTTTCCTTTATCTTGACCTTTGCTTTCAAAGACCTGCGGCATCAGTGCGCTCTCCCTCTGCCTTTCTTTCGTCTCTGCAATGGAATTGTGCGTTCCCGATGTGGTCTACGCCAACAGCACTGTCACTATGAACGTCACCATGGATGGAGTGTACCCCAGGCTCACCGCTGATCTCTGGGGGCGCGGCATTGGTCATTGGTCCCAGATGGCCTGGGTAGATGCTAATATGGCCATTACTCCGATAATGAATATCTTTATTCCCTCGATGACGCCTGGGTGAGTTTTCTCTGTAGCGTGTTGGATACACCTACTGACGGTGAGGTACGAATAGCCAATATGTGATCAATGCCACTGCTGTCGAGTACGTGTTTTCTGATCGTTTTGGTATGGATGGGTCATCGATGTTACCTTGCGCAGTGACACATCCATCGTCTATGCTACCAGCAATGAGTTTGAGATTATTGCAGTGTCTCTGACTTAGCTCTGGCGTCGTTGCCTTGGTGGATGGAGAGAGGTTGCTCGGTGGCACAGGAAAGCTGTCGGCGTCTATAGTAGCTAGTCGACATAGACCTTGTTCCAGGTTCTCAGTTGATCGTACATCCATGGCGTCCATATATATACTACACACATTGTCTGTTGCTCGCATGCGTGGCAAGTGGCATGACTCGTTCCCTAATGAGAAATGGTCGTCGATCGCCATCTGATGATGGCAAAATCCAGGTTCCAATGATCTAGTTGAGGTTTCATGCAGCACATCCGCATTCCTGGTGTCCTACACACAGGAAAGGAGATAATTATGATGCGAAGAAGGAATGCAAACCCAGTTTGTATGAATCGAGGCTCATGGTCTCTCGAGCTACAACCTCCAATGTGTGCATGTAGGCTCGCGCAAGGTCAGAACCTACAAACGCTAAAAAAAAAAAGTACCAGATCGTATGTCTTTGGTTTGCACTTCGGACAGGGCTAACACATCGATGTCTGCAATTAGCCAAACTCGCCTCGCATAACTGTGCTATTCAGTCAAAGGCTATTTCCATAGCGAGGTATTCAAGTTACATCACAGATGGAATGACACGAGTGAGAAGAACAATGAATTGTTCATGTGTCCCTCTTTCTGAAGAGAATCCTTGCACCAGGATCAGCCAGTATCGAAGTGCCAAAGCGGAGACTGCACGGGGACGCGTTGTCTTCTAGTTTGATGTCGTATGTTACAATGACATGTGCCAGCATGGATTTCAACTCATTTGCAGCGAAGAAACGTCCAGGACTATAAGCGGTTGTGTTCCATAATCTCTGGATAAAAGAGAAAGATAGAAAGCCCCATACCATGCATGTTTACCATGTCCAAAGAGTAGATACTCCATCGAAGTAGAGACCAACCGACCCGTTGCTTCGTCTTCATCTTCTCCATGCGTTCCAGCAAAGCGGAAGGGCTGGAATACACTCGGATTTTCGTAAAACTTTTCTTCATGGTGCAAACATTGGGTGGCAACAGAGACCAGCGTTCCCTTCGGTATGAAGGTTCCGTCTGAGAATGTATAGTCTTTCATAGCCTTGCGCATAACGGCCACTGGAAGCAAGTCAGACGATCACCGATATGAAGGGATACAACCATGACTAACGTGCACTCATTCCTTTGAGCCGTTGACATTCCTTGAGAAAGCTGTCGAGTTTGCGCATTCTGTTCAGTGAGGCCACAGACCATCCCTCCTTTTCGACGATAGTTTCAACTTCTTCCCGAAGCGGCTGGACATACTGCGGATACTCCGCAAGGTAGAAGAGCGCATGAGTCAAACCCTAAGGTGCAAGATGTGTCGCATCAAGTTAGGATCACCGCATTGGCTTATACATACGTACATTGGAAGATGTCTTGTATAAAGGGACCAGTCAGGAGATGGACATGACGAACTCACTCACTCACATGAATAGCAGTAACGTTGACAAATAGCATTCGAGCTGCCAAGGATTCCGGTGTCAGCGATGGGCCGTTTGCTTCCTCCATCAACCATGATAGAAGATCATTCTAACAAGCCAGTGAACACAAAAAAATAAGGAGATGGGTTAACAAACCGGCCTTTCTACTCCCTCGTTCCCGTCCTCAAGATCGCTCAGCCGTCGTTCGATTATCGGTCCAAGATGTTTTAGACCACGCGCAGCACCTTGAGTAACACCTGTAAAGAGAGGGACAGCGACACTGGTAAATGGTAATGAAATAGCCCTTGGTTAGGTGACCAAGATTGCATACGGTCTTAAAAATTTAGGAACTAGCCCTAACAGGGTGCCTGCCTTGCCTATATCAAAAGTGTATCGGATGTTGAGATCAATCCAATCTGGATCACGGCCTGGAGAAATTGATGAGGAATACGCAGAAGGGCGAGTAAGAAGAAACATACATAACGGAAGGCCTACAAATAGTCTGTTGGTTGTTCTGCAGACAACCCTTTGCACGAGACTCGATGCTTGCACGCCCTTCCACTCTGGGACATCAGCGCATGCCAACGATCACGGAAACAGATATCTCACCTCCACCAGTAAGATCCAGGAGTTCATCAAAGGCTGCGATGATCTCGTCTCTGATATCAGGGTACAACGTTGCAATATTCCGAGTGAGGTGGGTACGAATAACCGCGACATGGTACGGCCAGTCATGGATATCGTCTCCCAATGTATATCTGGTGTTGAGTCGCTACCCAGGAAATTCAGTGAAACCTGATCACAGAAAATACAATGGCTGACATCGCTTGCCCCTTCTACGAAAGAAAGTTCCTCTTCAGGTGCTCTCACCAGCTCCTCTACATGCTCGCGGCTGCTCACGACAACTGTCCAGTGAAAACGATCTGCAATTTTGAATGGCGCTGTCTTGTGCTGTAACATGGTAAATTTTTGCAAGCGCAAAAGACAGAAAACCAGCCTTTTTGTATCCTTCCTGTATCACGTCAACGGCATTGGTCAGATACTTGAAACCAGCCCACCAAGAGCCAAGCCAGCTACTGGATCCAACTGTTGGGATCGCATCGAGCTATTGAAACAAGTCGAAATTCAGTACTCGAAGCGACGCAGGCTGTAGTTTCGCTCACATTAGGGCCGCGTGAGAGCCTGGTCACGATGACCAGAATGCCTGCAATGCCTGCAATAACACAGGGGACACTTGAGAGGTTCTGAGTTGGTAGTAGTAGCTCTGGTAGTGGGAATCCCATGATTCTTACTGAAAGTTGCATGTTGCTGTAGCGGAAATTGCGCGCAGAATTTAAAGAAACTCTTTCGAAATGAGTTCTTCGTCGAGTAGAGTTTGAAACTAGTTCATCGAGGCTTGTGATCAGGGTGTCTGAGAAAGTGTCCCAGGTTTGGCGCTCAACCGTTAGAACCACACCCGCTAGTGTCTTCACCTCAAACTGTCACCAGGCTGCGAAATGTCGGCCGCGTCAATCCTCAGAAGGGTCACATCTACTAGGTACATATTCCTGTTGTCAGGGTTTATCTTTATCCTGTGGTCGTTGGCGGTCTCCGTAGTCCCGAAAGCTTCTGTCCTATATGCACTCCTCCAAATGGATCTGGATCAAAGTACCACCGGAACAACGGAAGCGCGACATGCAACGAACACAAGCCTGAAAGATGTATCCACGCAGGACAGCTTGAACACTCGTCCCCATCGCGATATTGGAATTCCTCATGCACATATCTACCTTATTTCACTCGCCGATCGACAAGACAGACGCGAACAGATGGAGTTTCTGCGAAAGGCCCAGAATCTGACGTGGACTGTGATGGACGCCGTCCCCGGAAATGCAACGTTTCTCAACCGGATTCTCGACTGGGTAGCTTTTCATCGCACTGACTCTGAGGCTATGAAGATTGGCGCGTCAAACTTTCGCTGGCCCGAAGAGATAAACGCGCTTTCGACCTCGCATGCGACGCCGCTTGAGCCATCCGGCTCTGATACATGGGCTGAGACGCTGCCTTTCACAAAGTCTAGGTCCGGGAAATCACCTTCAACACCTTCGAGGGTCCCATGTGCGACCGAAGACGATGCGATACCAACATCAACGAAAGACCTCCCAGAATGGATGATACTTTCTTCTGCAAAGATTGCTTGCTGGCACTCGCACATCTCCGCTATTCGCCGGTTTGTCGACGGACGAGATGTACATGACGAGCGCCGCCAAAATGACGTGGCCGTCATCTTCGAAGACGATATCGACATGGAAAGAGACATTTCTACTCGGCTGTCTCAGATCTGGATCTTCCTACCTGCAGGATGGGACATCGTCTTTCTAGGTACGTACGATACCAGCACGCGCGCGTCACGCAACGAGGGTGATTGAACTGTTTCAAGGTCACTGCTGGTCCAATGAGACCTACTATCCGTCACTTGCGACATTCACGGATATGAGCCTCCATCCATCACACTATCCGAAATGTACTCATGCGTACGCGCTCTCGCTCTCGGGTGCCCGGAGGCTTCTGCAACACCTGCGTTATCCGCGCTTTGCGTACTCTCGTGCGCTCGACCAGGCGTATGCGTGGCTCATCCAGAGTGGTCGTCTGAGGAGTTATTCGATCGTTCCAAGTCTCATCGTGCAACGAAAGCAGGGGCATAGTGACATTTCAGCCGGTTCCGGGAGCGAGTGGAGGGAACACCTGCGGGATGGTGTGTTTGAGGTTTCAAGTTGAGTGGTTGTGCACATGGAAGTGTGTCATGTAAAATTTTTGAAATCGTACTGTTGTATGTTCCAGTATTATGTATATGTGGTGGGACCCTGGCCCAGAGTTCTGGTATTGAAGGCACAAATTGTCACATCCCAATCATAATAACTATTTCAAAGGTATTGCCAGGCTGCATGCAGGGATCCATGGTTGAGAATGTGATGCATTGGCACATGTTCGAATGGGGCATGCCATAGGAGAAGGTTTGACTTCATAACGATTGACTTGAGACTGTGGTGCAATAAGTGCTGTTGTTCAAGAAGTATGATCAAGAACTTACTATGCTTTCATCAAAGTTGATGATGTTACAATGAAGCTGCTTTAGAACATGACCCAGCAGAGTGGCAGAATTGTCAGACTGAACATCTGGTCAGTGAGTACTTCTCCAAAATGTGAGGACCCATAGCCATCACCTAATGATTACTTTCAAAGCATCTAGGAATGGAGACTGAGAAATGATATTTGTGCAATTTGTGTTTTGAGTTGGTCAAGGATATTGGCAGAATCTAGTCTGGTGACCAGATGGCTGTTACACAAAGTGTACAAGGCAAGGACAAAGTCGAATGTTACTTGTTTGATGGAGGATGCTCACAAAGAGGTACAACAACATCATCAAGAAGAACTCAAGGAGGACAAAGTAATGACACAAGATGTACACTTGTATTGTGCAGATCAAGTATAAGGTACATCAAGTGTCTACTCTAATATTTATACAAGGACAGGGCACAGCAGAGAACATTGGAGAACATCATGGAACCGAGGGATTACTAAGCCAGTGTGAGAGAACCAGACTATGAAGGAAGCTGTCCATCAAGATCAAGGAACAACAAGATAAAGGCAAAGCACATAGCCAAGGAGCTATGTATGCATATAGAAACATAGTATCAAGTCTGATGATGAGCAAAATGTGCTCAAAGCATTCTAGACAAAGCATAGGTGCAGCAAGATAAGTGATACGAGAGGAAATAAGAAAGATGCCAGGATGAAGTAAAGAAATTGTAACAATGGCATGTAGAATTTTGTGTACCTATACTTGGGATAAATGCAAATGTTATTTCTCATATACATATCATAGCCAAACTGTCTGTGGTCTTGAGGGACTTTGATCCAGCCATCTCAAAATTCCTTTATCCAAAGGTACTGTCTACATTAGATCTTGGAAGTCCAGTCCTAAACAATCTAGTCCATCAGTCTTTTTGATTTTTGAAAAGTGAAGGACCAACAAAAAACCAGTGACCAGTCTTTTTTAGGACTGGATTTATACCCCAATTGAACCCAATTAGTCCCTATATCCACAAATATGTTCAGAAATTTAGCTATTTTTCCCAAATTTATATGGTCTGGTCAAGATTTGTATCATCTACAATAACATCCAGTCTGAAAATTACTGTATCTCTTGACTTTGCACACCAATTACTATGACTAAGGGAAAATTAGAAATTCTAGACTGTGTGTTATATGTACACACTCCTAGAGTTGTGCAAAAAATCCTATCATTGGAGGACACTCATGAAGAGGTATGACAACATCAATGATGGATCTCAAAGAGTGATCAAGGCAAGGTGGACACTAGAAGTACATATATTCATGTAGATCAAGTATGGGAATACATGAATACTACTAGAGTGTTTATATACCAGGCCAGTGTGCAGCAGAGAAGTCTGGAGAACATAATGGAAGATAGGATAACTAAGCTAGGCATAATAGAGCCAGGTTGCAAAGAAGGCTGTCTGAAACAATCACAAAAATCAGAGTGAGGGAAATCAAGAAAGCTACACAACAAGAGATGAAACATTAAGTGTGAATTATTTCCATGGAGTTGGATCTGAGAAAGACAAGAATGTGCTTGTAATGCCAACAGATGAGCATAGAAGCAGTGATGAAGGAAACAAGGCAAGAAACAAGCAAGAAATGAGAGTGAAGGAAGAAAAATATAACACTATGCTGCATAGTTCAGCCCATATGTCTGAGACCTTATTTGGACTGCTTTATATCCTAAATGACTAGTCTTTGAAAGGACCAGTCTAGACCGGTCCAGACCAAAGTAAAGACTATTCTGGACTGGTTTTAAACAGTCTTGGTCTTGATCCAGACTATTTTCAGATTGATTAGGACCAGTTTTGATCTACTGGACTTTTAAGCCCTAGTCTATGTATATATATGGACCTTTGCTATAAACACTATGAGTACTATGAGCACTGTACAGTACTGTACAATAACATCAGGATTTGCTGATGGTACTTATTGTGACAATGTGTCAGGGAATAGTGCTAGATTTGAGTTGTATTTGAGATCTTACACACTTCAGTGTAATTAGGTAGCTTTAAATGTCAGGGGCATTCTTAGGGTGACTGAGTATAAAGGTGAAAGATTGACTGCAGGTTTTATGCTCTTGCTGAGTGTATGTAGATGTATAGTTTCTTGACAGGATCTCATGAGTTGATTGCATCAACAAATTGCTGAACAGAAACATATTGATTCCTCTACCTCAGGAATAAGTTATAACTGGGAAATTGGGAATCCTATTATTCCAGCAAGTTTTGGGACCAAAGATACCTTGGACCACAACAATATTTAATTATTGCTCCCAGTTGACATGAAGCAGCAGCATAAGCAAGTGAAATATGTATATCTTGTTTGAGAGAGGTAGGTGCATAAAGCAGTATGCTTGCACTAGAAAGGCAATACCAAATCTGATGCACATTCAAGTTACTTTTGTGTGCTATGTATAGAAGATTTATTCAAAGTACAGTGACTCCAAAAATTATTACAATAACCAACCTTGATATGGTGCATGAAGCACACCATAATAACATGTGGAAATATCACTTAGTATTGGTGAGACAAATAAAAGTACACACCCTTGGTTACCTATTAGTCCCTGGATCATGTGATTTTGACCACAGACTGTGTAGATATGTACATTTTAAAACAGCAGCTACATTGTAACAGTTTTTGGACTTTTGGTTTGGATAGTGAAATCATAGTCAAGCAAGGAAATAGTTGCTAATATTTGACTCTATAAAGAGAGGGATATATCTCAACATTGTGTAAAAGTTCCCACAGTACTTTATTTCCACTTGTCAAGATCATCAAGAGTCAAGGAGTTGATTTAAAGATAAGATCTAGCTTGAGCTACAAATATAATAGATAACCAATTATATACTATGTGGAATGTGCAGCAGTGCCAGGAAAGGGGAATAGTACAATGTAGAAGCAATTAAATGATTGGTCATCAAGAATAGTCCAAAGAACAAGAAACATAACAAGAACAAAGAGAAACACAGCCAGTAATGGCTGTCAACAAAACAATAGTTTATGTAAACAATGAATCAATCAGGTGAAATGCCAGTAGAGAATTGTAGCAACAAAGACTAAAGAAAAGAATAAAGTGCTAGTCCAAGTCTCTCACATGTCAAGGCAGACAAATCATAACATTATTCCCTTGTTATGCTGGAAGTCTCTATACTTCCCTAGCTCAGGTGGGTCCGATTGCAGTCACTCGTGGACCAAAGCTCTGGTCTCACTTCCATAATTGGATTTATCAGCTAACTTATCATCCATATGATCAATCAGCATAGGCCCTTGTTCAACATCTGTGAGATTGATCTCTAATTTAGCAACTCGAATAGGGAGGGGCTATGAAGAAGCAAAGGTGGAAGATGCACGAGTATCAATGAAAGTGATGGCAATGTCAACCAAAGAGACATTGGATTGGGAGATGGATTGGAGATTGGGAAGAAGTCCTCACCAATTAACTTGAATATGATTGAGGTGTGTGTCTAGGCTGGGTATGATAGGGACCAATACATGAAATGGCAGGTTGGGGTCATATCACCTAGACCTGATATCCTTTACATAGTTGTAGTAGGGACAATTGGTGAACAGACACCTTCCATGAAAGCTATGTTCAATCCTGTGATAGATGATGCATGTGCAGTTATTCAATAGATAATACAAGAGAACGGGGCCAAAAGGGTGAGCAGTGAAATGAATGTGAGCAAGAAGTTCTGATTTCAAAAACTGGTTGGGAGTGTGGAAGTGGAGGTATTAGAGGTAGTGAAAATTAGCAGCTACAATGAGGCCATTGATACCAGCCTTGTGTAGGGCAATGAGAATGGCCTTCTGTTGTTCCTCACAGATGTTGTGAAGCATCTCTCTTAGCACAGCTGGGACTTCCACCATGTTTTCCACTATAGAAGTAATGAGCAAGAGATGAGCATTTTGATAGTATATGTGATTAAGTCTGTCAAGAATAGAGTTCTTTTCAACAAGAGCATTGATGCAAGAGGCAAGGTGAGAATCTTCTAAGAACATAATGATGACCTGGAGATCCTGGTTAACCACTTCCAGTCTGCACACATGAGCAGCATTAGGTGTAGAGGAGGTTCTTGGAGAAAAGGCTGGTAATAGGAGTGTAAACCATGTTTGCAAAGGTGAGATGCAATGGAAAGGAATTGTGTGGATGTGAACTTGGCTGGAGGAAATGTACTGGGATGGAGTCATTTATAATTATTTAGAATGTCCTTGGCATATCCCAGGTTATGTTTTGGTTTCCATGAGTTGTCTGATTAAGAATAGCCTTTCCATTTAATGAGGAATTCTTGTCATCTAGGAGACTCCTTGTGTCTCAGAATTGCCTCAACATTGTACTGTTCTTCACCAGAGATTAAGTCAGAATGTGGCATAGGAAAGTTTGGGTCATATACATTGTTTTCATGATAAGAGGATAAGAGGGATATGTGGAATATATTGTGAATCTTCCAGGTCTTTGGCAAATGTAGTTTGTATATGATGGGGGAAAGTGTATCAGTGATAGTAGTTTGGATGTGAATTTGGAGTTAGAGACAGATCACTGGAAATTCTGTGCTTCTAGCCAGACCTTGTCTTTTTTCCTAAATAGAGTAAAGGTTCCTTGGTTCATGATTTCATCACTTGTTGTGCCAAAGCATGTGCTGCCAGTGCCTTGTCCCTTGCTGCAGACAAGATTTTGATCTGCTCTTCCACCTTTGGTTAAGGAACTGCATGTTGTGTCAACCCATACCCAACCCATGAGTACCTTGTGTGGGTACATGGATAAATACCCACCATGGGTATACCAAATGGATACATGGATATCTACCCACCATGGGTTTACCCAGGGGTATATGAGACAAGCATGATAACATTGTGGTAATTGCACTGTCATAAATATTGATATGGTTGTGATACTATCTATTACTATAATCCTAATGCCAGCCTTAGTCCTAACACTGATAATCCTAACCCAGTGCAATCAAAGCTAGACATTGGTAGATTAGTATTGTTTATTTATTATGATTTTAACACTGATAATCCTAACCAAATCTAACCTTGAATGTAGATAATGTTATACATTCAATAATATCAGTCCATTACAAAGATTTATATTTGGTTAGGCTTAGTGTTATGATCATAGTAAAATATAGTGTTATTAATCCAAGTCTATCAATGTTTATATTTTGTTAGAGTTATCAGTGTTAGGACTACCAAAGTTATATTTAGTTATGTTATGACTATCAGTTTTAGGATTACCAAAGTTAGATTGGATTAGGTTATTGACATTAGGACTCAAGGTTATATTTGGTTAGGATTATTAGTGTTAGTACAACCAAGGTTAGATTTGGTTAGGATTATCAGTGTTAGGACTATCAAGGTTGGACTTTGTTAAAATTATCAATGTTGGCACTATAATGCTATGAATAGTATAAGAATCTATGAAACCACTATGAGAGAACTTAGGTTTGGCTGATATGCAAATACCCATGGGTTATGTTACACGAAGTGTATGACAAGGTCAAGGTCAAGGTCAAACAAACTTGTTTGATGGAGGAAGCTCATGAAGAGGTACAACAACATCATCAAAGAGAACTTTAGAGTGTCAAAGTGGACATGAGATGTACACTTGTATGTATTGTGTAGATCAAGTATGAGATACATCAAGTGTCTACTCTAGGTTTTTATAATATGATGATGCACAGTAGAGAACAATGAAGAATGTCATGGAATAAAGGAATCACAAAGCCAGTGTGAGAGAACTGGACTGTGGAGATGGTTGTCCATCAAGATCAAGGGACACAAGATAAGAAATATGAAGATGAAACACATAGCCAAAGAGTTAAGCAAATAGGAACATGAAATCTAGACCAGTGATGAGCAAAGCATGAGAGTGGCAAGATAAGTGATATGAGATGAAATGAGAAACATATCAGGATAAAGTAAGGAAATTGTAACAGGTTAGGCATGGGCTGGACATCCTACAGATAAAAATCAAGAGTACCAACGAACTCTAGACAAAGAAAATAAAAGAAAACAAGTGGACCCAGGAGATCAAATGGAAGAGATTGAAGTAGAGAAGGAGTTATCAACACCCGATGCAAACATGAAGAATACTGAAGTTCCGGAAACTCTGGAAACTCTGGAAGTACCAGGAGCTTTCCTTGACTTCCAAGATGACTTACAAGAGCAAATCTTTGCTGGGGCAGCTTGTGGACAAGTTGAAGATGAACTTCCAAACACTATTCAAGATGCTTATGCACGACCTGACACTGATTTGTGGAAATTAGCTGTGGAAGAAGAACTCCTCAGTCTGAATGCAAACAATGTCTATGAAACTGTACTGATTCTGAAAGGGATAAAACCAATTACCTCCAAACCAGTGTTCCAGATTAAACAAGATGGATCCAGAAAAGTGGACTGCTACAAAGTTCAAATCGTTGCACGAGGCTTTACACAAAAGGAAGGAGTAGACTATCAAGAAGTTTTTGCCCCTGTGGCAAATCTTGATTTTGTCCGCACCATCATTGCTCTTGCAGCCAAGTATAACCTTGAACTGGACCAAATGGATGTCTCCACCATATACTTGAATGGAGAACTTGAAGAGGAGTTATACTTACTACCCCCTGCAGGAGTTCCAATCCAACCTGGTTATTGTTGGAGACTCCAAAGATCCCTCTACGGACTAAAACAGGCAGGGTGCACATGGAACAAAACACTAGACAAAATGCTTGGAGAACTTGGATTTATCCACTTAAATGCAGAAATATGCCTGTACCTTTTCCAAAAGGAAAAGCAGGTGTACTTCCTTGTAGTCTATGTTGACGACCTTCTCCTTGCCGCCAGTTCCTATTCCTTCATGGATCTTGTAAAGAAAAAACTCTCCTCATCTTTCAAGATGCAAGACCTTGGAGAGGCCAAGTTCATTCTAGATCTGGAAATCCACCAGAATCAACAGTTCCAAACAATATCCTTGACTCAGTCTCAATATGCTAAACTGTGCTTCAGCGAACCGGAATGGAAAACTCTGCACCAGTATGGACCCCCATGGTTCACAATCTTTCCCTTTCCACAACAGATCCAAATGATGATACAGTGGTCACAAATATGGAAATAAATGGGAAACAGGTTTCATACCTCATGGTGATAGGTTCACTGATGTACCTAATGCTTGGGACCCGTCCAGACCTAGCCTATGCAGTTGGGACTCTCAGCCGGTTCAGTTTCTCTTCCAAGAAATGCCATTGGGATGCTACAAAATGAATACTTTGTTATATACAAGCAACATTAGACATGGAGCTTCAGTATGATAGAAATGAGGTTACAATGGGCATGGACTTCCATGGTTATTCCAATACAGGATGGTCACAAAATCCAGACAACTCTCGATCTGTCTCTGGTTTTCTTTTCATTAGCAACCGAGGAGCCATATCTTGGTCAAGCAAACTACAAAGCATGGTTGCCTTGTCCACAACGGAATTGGAGTACATTGGTTTAAGCAATGCTGGATAACATCTTGCCTGGCTACGCACCTTCTTTGAAGAAATAGGATATCTGCAAACTGAACCTACCACTCTTCACTGCGACAACCAAGCTGCCATCATCCTTTCCCAGGATCCGCAGTTCCAAGCTCAGACAAAACATATTCAGCAAAAGTACCATTTTGTTCGGGATAACCTAGTCGGAAAAGGGAAAGCCATCATCTGTTATGTCCCTACAGGAGACATGATTGCTGATATCCTTACCAAACCACTGGCACGTGAACAACACTGGAAATTCGTCCGGGCAATGGGACTAAAATCACACTCAAGTGGGAGTGTTAAAAATATAGGCTCCTGAAAATTAAGACTTCTGTTGCTTCCACACCTCCGGAAATAGTCATTCCGGAATTCCCGCACCTTTGGAAACTCCAGAACTGACCTATGCTTATAAAACTCAACTATATCGTATGATCTATTCCTCCCTGACCTATTCCATATAAATCCCGCTTACACTTGCCTATTTTCAGAACTTTATAAGTCTGTATCTCCACCCATATATATACCTTTACCTTATTTTTCTTTCTTTCCTCAGTCGTGTTTCACTCTTGTGGACAACTGGCTAAGGTAGGACCTCTTGTCCCTGTTTTCTTTTATACATAGCTAATGTACCTTAGTGGGCACAATTGCCCTTGCATTAGAAAATTTGATACACTGCTCCTCACAGCTTGACCAAGACCTCCCCCTTCTCCTTGATGCTTGGATATGAGCCCAGGAACTTCCCGGTGATTGGGAAGACATTCATCCCTGTCTTGGAAACCCAACTCACCACATTGGAAGAAGCTCGAAAAGAAGCCCTCACTGTACACAACTCCACCCATCTCCTCATGACCAAAAGATCCACACAAAGGTTTTCCCCTTGGAAAGTAGGAGATCATGTCTGGCTAGAAGCCACCAATCTACGTATTCCATACCCATCTCAAAAACTCGCTCCCAAACAGCACGGTCCATTCGAAATCACTCGTGTAATCTCCCCCTTAGTTTATCAACTGAAACTTCCCAGTACCTGGAAGATTCATGATGTGTTTCACGCCACACTGCTTTTCTCCTTCAAACAAACTGATGTACACGGCCCATCATTCTACAGCCCCCTCCTGATATGATCAATGATGATGAAGAATATGAAGTGGAGGCTATCCTGTCTCACAAGGGATCCCTTGGCCACTATCGGTACCTGACTGCATGGAAAAACTACTCCTCCACCAAAAACACTTGGGAACCCAAAGCAAATTTCACGTACTCCCAAGACATTTTGAAAGACTACAAAAGACTCCATCAACTACGATGAAACCTCACGCATTCAGGACGTTGTGATCTCTTTGTGAGGCTCCTCCCTGCATGTGTGAATTCTGTTGTTCGTATCTCAAAGCATTCTGGATTTCCACTCTCACCTTCCTCACTATCACGCTAATCTTCTTCTTGCTCTGGTTCTTAACACTGACCTCCACAAACGCCTCTCTCCTCCCCAAAGTACAACCTTCAATATGACCTCAGATACTCAATCCCCGCTGATTTCTCTTCTGTCCTTATCCCCACCAACTTCTCCCGACATCCCTGATCCAATGGTACTACTACACACCACTCCCATTCAGTCTTACCTTCTTCCCCTCCATATCTGGCGCCTGTTGTTCATCAGTATCCTTTGCAAGCCGTCTCTCATTCTCCTTCTTGAACATATGCCTCTATATGCCAAAGACCTGATTATCAAAGGTCTCGTCACCCTCTACCACGAAGTCCACACCACACAAATATTTCACTTCCATGTTGCACCCAACGACTTACCCGTTGAATATGGACTCCCGGTCCATGAAACCCAAAACGGTCTCACGGAACGAATCCTCCAATTACTTCACCTTGCCAATTTCCATAGCTTTGTTGCCCAACTTCCCATTTCAGTCATGTATCCTGTGTTCCACCCTATTTTCCTCTCTATATACCCTGATGAACACACAGCCTATTTAGAAAGCATCAGTCTCTTCCCTCATGAGACACCCTTACCTTCTCCTCCTCCATTACCCCTTGCGTTGCACCTCTCCTCTCCTGACAAAGAAGACACTCCCTCTCCTCTGCCTCCTTCTTCCACTCGACCAGTTATCGTTGAGAACGACATTGTACCTTTCGTGCTAGACCCACCTAGTGGTCTCAGACAAGTAGACTCCATCTCTCTCCAACACAATCGTTTATATGTGGTTCACGTTGGTGGCATTGATATTCTCTCTGCCCCACTTGCCTACTCCACAACCCTTATGTTTGTCCTCCCACATCTCACCTTACTCGCTGCTTCCGCTGCAACCAAGCTGGTCACTATTGAGATGAGTGCCCTCGCTACCAATGTCCCCACTGTCTTGCTTTCGCTCCTGGTTACCCCCAACAACTTTGCCTCACCCTACAATGTCCTACGTGTCAACAATGGAGACACGGATCCACCCGATGCCCTCGAGATGTCTGCTTGCATTGCAACCAGTTTGGTCATAATGAGCTGCAATGTCTGTATCTCACTTTCCCTCTTGACTCCATGCCCACCGAGGACTGAAGAGGAGTTGGAGTACAATGGATGGAAAGTTGCACCAGGGTTGCAACTCTACAAAGGGGGTAATGTTACAATTCTTTCTCTATATCGTCACGTCCTCCTCATTTCTCGACGTATCTCTTACTTTGCTCTACCGCTTCTCCTTGCTGAACGTGACAAGCATACACTCATCATTCTAGGGCACACCTCGCTTCACCTATACAACCATTGAGCACACCTTGTTCTCTTTCCACCAGGTTCCACAATTATCATTTCACTTGGTTCCTGTTTCACCTCATGCCTGTTTCCATTGTCTGTGCTTTCAATCTTGTCTTGGACAGCCTTCCTCCGCAGTTCAGCTCTCTCGTGCCAACTTTGTGTTCCATCATTCCATCTCGTTCTATGAACTTCCATGGCTGCACGTCTTGATAGTATAAGTAGCTAGAGTTAACACTCGATGTACCCATACTTGATCTACACAATACAAGTGTACCTCTCATGTCACACCTTGCGAACACCTTGAGAACTCTTTGATGATGTTATCGTGCCTCTTCGTGAGCGTCCTCAGTCAAACAAGTAATGTTCAACCTTCATTCTTGCCTTCGTACACTTCATGTAACAGTGATGACAGGGATGACACAGCATGTGCGGCATGCAAGTCGGAGTCTGAACACTGGGGTGTGCCCCCAAACCCACACATTCCTGCGGAGTGTGAAGTGGAGTGTTAACACCCTTCGTGCTGTTGCTGTTGCTGCCTAAGCCCTGTTGGTGACACTATCCCTGTCCATTACCAGGTTGTCACAAGCTCCAGGGGATGGTCTTTATTGCTGAGTGCACAAAGTGCACCATGCTCATTGTCACAAAATCACCTGTGTGTCATCTGTTATGTCACATGTCATGCTAACTTGCAGGCTCTAGCATGAAACTGCTGCTGCAGTGATTACTGTGGCATGCAGCAGTCCCTTACATGCCTGACTAGAGATCAGCAGGGGTATGGGTAACCCCTGGGTTTCATGGGTAGGGGTATCCAGGGATATGGGTATGGGTTAGTGATGTCAAGGCCCAACCCAGCCCAAAAGCCCCGGCTTGGGCTTGGCTTTAGGGGCTGTTAAGTCCTTATCAGGGCAAGCTACACTTGGCCCGTGCATAGGGATGGCCCATGCATAGTGAAACATACACGCATTGTTCTAGACACATATATTAGCTGGACTAGGACACAATGAATAGTAAGAGACAATCTTCATCTCAACCCCCATCTTCTTCATGTGACCTTGTTAAGAGGGGCTGGAAGCTTTGCAAAACCATGGGCCAGGCCCTAAGGGGCCCTTAAAGCCCCCAAAGATGGCTCAGATCAGCTTCAAAGCCTGAGCTTGGGCTCAAGCTGTGGCTTAACAGTGTAATTATTCCATGCAACTACAATATTAAAAAATAGACCAGTAAACTATTATCGTGGCGCCGTTGAGCGCCTTCGTTATCGGTACCCATGCGTGCCGTGTCGTTGTCAGCGTTGTGGTGATGGGTGTGCCGTTGCATACCCTCACCCTCGCCGTCATCATCATCGGTGAGTGGTGGTGGGTACCCTCGTCGTCCCCATTGTCCCCATTGTCCCCATTGTCCCCATTGTCCCCATTGTCCTCTCTGAGACTGTTGTTGTTATCGCTGTTGGCATCGCGGTGGTGGGTGTCATTGGGCACCCTCGCCTCGCCGTCATCGTCAGCGGTGGGTGGTGGTGGGCACCCTCGTCATCCCCTTTGTCCCCTCGCCGTTGTGCACTCTCGCCTCACCGTCATCGTCAGCGGTGGGTGGTGGCGGGCACCCCTGTCGTCCCCTTGATCCCCTCGGCGTTGTCACTGTTGGTGTTTTGGTGAATCGTTGTCCTGGTTATGGTGGGCACGCGGTTGCATTGCCTCGCGCGGTTGCTGTCGCCCGATCCCCTCGGTCGCCGTCGTCATGTGGTGGTGCGCAGTTGCGCATCCCCAGTGCTGCCGTCGTCCTGGTTGGGTTGAGCGCGCAGTTGCTACCTCGTCACCTGCGCTGTTGCAAGCCCTCGCCAGGTCCTGGTGAGCGAGCGGTCTTGCTCTTGTTGCACTCGCTGCCACCACCCATCGCGGTGGTAGTGGCGAGCGTGTCGTGTGCCGCCCCGTTGGCACGCCGTTGTGCATGCCTTCGCCCCCTCATTGTCGTCACGGTGGAGTGGTGGCGCGCCGTTGCGTAGTCCTTGCCCTTCGTGTCGTCGTATGGTGGTGATGGTGGGGGAGTACAGTGGATCTGCGAAGCGCGAGCTCAATGGCTCTGGACTTGAAGCGGATGAAGCGGCGGCGGTAGATGGCGATGAGGACGCTAGGAATCGACCTAAAATGGCGATAAACCCGTCAGAACACTGGCATGAACCGCCAGAACGAATGGTCGAAGAAGACTTACCTGGGATGAACCCAGACGAAACAGTCGAGCCAGGAGTCGAAGCGGTCGCGTCGAGAGCGTCGAGAGGTACCGAGGACGTCAATGACATGCCATTGGAGCTGCAGAACGCGCCAGAACACGTCAGCGAACGAGTGGAGCGAGCAGAAGCAGCCTACTCACCAATTAATCACCCAGACGAGCACAGCGACCCGGACTGCAAAACCAACGGTCTAAACCACTTGAGTAGACACCAAAAACATGCCGAGAACACCAAAACCACGCATGCTAGCGATACCAACGCGCAGCGTCGAGATATCGGCTCAAGAGGTGATCTAGAAGGGAAAGTCAGCCTACGCGATCCCGAGCACAAAAGGGACGCACCATCCGATACCAACGGCACTCACAGCATCCTACAACGTCCCGAAACCGGCGCCAGCATGTGCGAAGTCGAAATGAACGCACAGAGTCGAGACACAGGGTCAGGAGCGAAGAAA
>JBBPUD010000409.1:0-21759 GCA_038094475.1 Phylloporus aff. rhodophaeus
GGGTCAACTCAAGGGGCTTCTGGGAGCTAGGACTGATGTCCACAGTGAGTAACCCAAGATATATTGATAGAGAAATACAGTGGTACAGACCTGATGTCCACAGTGAGTAACCAAGGAGGGAACCACAGTGGACAACAGGCTGTATGTGCGCTTCAAGTAAAGAAGTGTAAACAAATCAGCCACAATGGCCTCTGGTACTGCAGAGAGCGAAGAACAAGTCAGAATGAATCCGGAAAAGTGGGGTATAGGCATATTGAGGATGGGGAATCGAATGGTGACAACTAGGAAGCGAAATGAGAAGCAGTGAGCTGACAATGAACCAAAAGAGTGCGAAATCACCAAATCTAACAACAATAACAACATAATTTATTTATAAATCATTATCATAATATAAACTAGCTATAGAATAACTACTTGTTATCCTATCTAAACTACTAATTAAACTACCATTTAGACTACAATAAAACACTTACAAGTAGTTCACACAAGTGTTGACTTACATTTGACTCTTGTCCTGAGATGAAACTTAGGGACAAAAGTGATAAAAAGAGAGAAAGGAGGAAGTTTGAATTCATATACTATGTACTGTATAGTTTTTACAAAATTTCTCATGCCTTCAGCTAACTGCTAACTACTGTAATTGTCTGGAAGAATTATAACGATATGGACCAGATGCTAGTTGTATGCTATTGATATATCAGGGCTTGTAATTTATTTGCTATATTGTAAAACTCTTATCTTAGACTTATCTATAATGTACCAAAATAGATGCAAATATTCGTGGCTACAGTAGTTGTGAATAATTATAATATTATATCTAACTATTACACTTTTATTATATTTTTACATAGATAAATAAAGCTATCTAATTATTTATACACTGATCTCAAAATAACAATTAACTATAGTTTGTATTAAGTCATATCAAGGTAAGACTATTTGGATGATGCTACTAATTGTGAGCTGACAGGACTTAGGGCCTAACAAGAATGCTTCTAAGTCAGCCTCACTATTAGCCAATATTCCAGCTGTCAGAACTCCTTGATATTTAGAGATAAACTACAAAACCTTGCCTTCTCCCCCATCACCATATTCATCCTCACTATCACCTCCCTTACTATCATAGACCATGTGTTCTCACATGGCATATTTCTATTTAATACATGAGGTTATACTGACATTATTTTACTAGTTTGCACCCACTTTATCAAGCACAGCTGCTAGTGATCATACAATGAGTTGATGACAGTATATGGATACATCTAATGTTATCTTGTCAGGTCACAAGTCCAACCTTCATTGATAAATATTTCTTATGGTATTCAATTTATTTGATTGTTGAATGCTTTCTATGCAATATCAAATGCATGGCAAGTTTTGCTCTTCCTTCCTGTAGGTTATTCTAACCACTTTCAATTAGTTCACTCTGTGTTTGGAGAAGTTGGAGAAGTTAAATCCATCATATCAATACATGCTGCCAAATTTACTTGATCTCTTTTCCTATCCTTCTACTAACAAAACTTATATGTACTTAGAATCTTGGGGTAAAGAGTTCACCAAACTCAAGTGTTACAGGACATATTTTTTGTCCTTCTCCAGGAAGTCTATTGTATATACATCTGCCTTTATCAGCTGGTCCAATCAATGTTAGATTTTGTGGTTTCATACTCTTTTGGTTCATTGTCAGCTTGTAGGACTGCTTCTCATTTCACTCCCTAGTTGTCACCATTCAATTTACTATCCTCATTATGCCTATAACTCAACTTTTCCGGGTTCATTCTGACTTGTTCTTCACTCTCTGCAGTAGCAGAGACCATTGTGGCTGATTTGTTTACACTTCTTTACTCAAAGTGCACATACAGCCTGTTGTCCACTGTGGTTCCCTCCTTGGTTACTCACTGTGGACATCAGTCCTAGCTCCCAGAAGCTTTGTTTACTGAACTCTGATTGTTTACTTGATAATCTTATTGTTACAATTTTCTTCCTTTACTTTCATATCTTGCTTGTTTCATGTCTTGTCTCCTTCTTCACTGCTTCTATGCTCATTTGTGAGCATTACAAGTATATCTAAATGGTAATGAGAGGTATAGATTTGATGTTCACAGTGAGTAACCCAGAAGGGAACTACAGTGGGTAACAAGGTGTATAGGCATAACAAAGATGGTGAATTGAATAGTGACAACTAGGAAGTGAAATGAGAAGCAGTATGAACCAAAAGAGTGTGAAATCACCAAATCTAACATTTCTAGCACAACTTTGCATGGTTAATCACAAAGATATTTGACCAATCTCAATTATATATTACTCAAGGTAAGGATCTATGGATCAGTATGCATACAATATATATTTCTAGCCCAGCTTTGCCTGGTCAATTGTATATGTTCTCTGTCTTTGATAAAATGGAACTGTCTAAAGCTTTTATGTATCTTCACAACTTTGGCTGATATAAGAAATGTACCTAGGATCCTATCATGGATTTTAATCATGGATTGGTGAAAGATTCTCTTGCTTATTTCCAAATGCTACAAGGGTTCTAATGCAAAGTAAGTAGCTAGCAAATAAACTTACAACACCCTTTTTAGTCAATTTTACCTTTATGCTTGCCAAAATAGGTCATGTTTTGGAAGGACTGTGGCAATCAAATCAAGTGGTGGAAGTAATAAATGATATCCTTGAATGGAACTGCATATTGAAATGCAACTCTGGCTAGGAACCCTGCAGTATTTCTGAACATTTCATCCATCACCAAGCTTGCTGATTTTTTACTCAACCAGCTTTCATCATAAACATCAGTCACTGGTTTGACACAAGTCTTGATGATCCTATGTTTTATGAAATATTTTGTAGGCAACTCACAGAAGCACTATCAATCTTCTTCAAGAATGTTTGTAAAGTTGTTCAATGGCTTCTTTCTCTTCCAGAACAATGGGATCCAACTCAGGTTTATCCACAATACTGTTTCCTTCTGGACCCCATGGAATTGATGGATAGATAGAGAATATGGATTACATAACACCTCTAATTTAGCTTTATGATGTTATCATTGACTTGTCTTTGGGGCATCAGGTAAGCAATATCATGTTTGTGCATTTTATTTGTATAGATTTATATTCATATTATTTGATTTGTGAACCCAGAGATACAGGAAATTGTGTTCTACATACTGCATGTTCACAACTTACTTGGATAGCTATCATTGGCCTTGTAGCAATGATTTCCATCACCTGGATTATTTGAAATTCCAGGAACAATTGAGATGGTGGAGTTTATATTGGCTATGATGAGTAGCTACTAACATGTAATGCCTACAATTATACTGACTATTTTTAGTTGGCTTTGGAGCTTAAGTGGATGGTAGGGCTTGCTAATTATGATCTATCTAACTATATCAAATGATTTAGTGTCTTGTGAACCACAATTGTATAATTCTTACATTATATCCAAGATAGCCAGAATCATGCAATTAGCCTGCATGCTGCTGAGGATGCATACCTTGCTCTAGATCAATTTCTCAACTTTGATCCCATTCCAGAGAAATTTGTACTTGGCATAACTGATGCTATACATACATGCTTCACCTATATCCATCTCCTAGTTATAGTAGCATACTACCAGAAGTACTTTTTATTATTAATAGGATTTTCCTTCATGATGTCTTTCATGAGTGATCTTAGCTGGACCATTTCCTAGTCATATACTCAATGCTAAAATATGTTGCTTGTATAGCTTGATAACAAAACATGACTCCTTGTGACAATTAAAAAAGAGAAGGTCTTGGCTTAGAACTTGATGGACTTGTGATTCCAAAAGTACAAGAGAGTCTTTATAACTTTTTGAATGTAAACTGATGTATTTTTTTTTGATGTATAATTGAGTCTGTATTTTTGCCATGTAGCTTATTGTTAGATTTGGTGATTTCGCACTCTTTTGGTTTATTGTCAGCTCATTGCTTCTCATTTTGCTTTCTAGTTGTCACCATTCTATTCATCATCCTTATTATGCCTATGTATACCCCACTTTTCCAGGTTCATTCTGACTTGTTCTTCACTCTCTGCAGTAGCAGAGGCCATTGTGGCTGATTTGTTTACACTTCTTTACTCAAAGTGCACATACAGCCTATTGTCCACTGTGGTTTCCCCCTTGGTTACTCACTGTGGACATCAGGTCTGTATCTCTGTATTTCTATATCAATATAACTTGGTTACTCACTGTGGACATCAGTCCTAGCTCCCAGAAGCCTCTTGAGTCAACCTAACAAGTGGCTAGTTCACTTCCTCAATCCTCAGCTCTTAACATTTGTTGGGGTTATAGTAACATCCACATTTGTAAATCAAACCAATGGAAAGCCATGTTCATCATACCCCTTTGTCTTTTCAAACTAACAGTCATGTTCTTTGGATTCAACAACACCTTCTCCACATTTTAGGCCTTCATGAACAACCTCTTTGATCTTTGAGTGCTGGCTCAAGATCTACATGGATGATCTTGGGATACGCATGCAACAGGACATATGTAGACCTTTATCACCCCAGAACTAGACAGGTATTACAACAACTTCAGGAACATGGACTCTCTATCAAGATATCCAAGTGCTTATTTGATACACCTTGTATGGAGTACTATGGCATGATTATTGGACAAGGACATATTGAGATGGACCACACCAAACTCTCTGCAATCAAGAACTAGAAATTACCCACTTCGGTCAAAGGTATCCATAGCTTCATTGGATTTGCCAACTTCTACTAAAAGTTTATACCCAACTTCTCCAACATCATTGCTCCCCTTGTACTTCTCACACAGAAAGACCAGAAATGGGAATAGACTCATCACTAGGATTGTGCATTTACTCATCTCAAGATGATCTTTTCTTCAATTCCCATCCTTGCCCTTCCCAACACCTCTTGGCCCTTCTTTGTCATGACAGATACCTCACTCCTTGCAACCAGAGCTGTCCTTCTACAAGAGGATAGCAACAGTGATCTCCACCCTTGTGTATAAATCTCAAAGATGTTTGCTCTTGCAGAGTGAAACTATGATATCTATGATCAAGAGCTCCTTGCTGTTATCCTTGTCCAACATTATCTTCTTGGTACACAACATGCCACTACTATCATCACTGATCACAAGAATATCTCATATCTCAAGAACCCTCACAAACAACTCTCTTGTTGACAAGCTCGTTGGTCTCTCTTTCTATAGGACTATGACATTGCTAGAAAGTTACTCCTGGTTCTCAGATGGGATCAGTAGATACTCTCTCTTGACATGATCACATTGATCTGTCATCAACCTCTTTCTTGTCAATGGTATTAAGCAGTCTTTGCTCTCTGATTCTCTTATCTTTTGTACCCTATAGAACCTTGCCAATGCCTCCCCACTCTTTCCTTGCTTTGCTCTGGCTAACTGGCAGTACAACAATGCTCAACTGTTCTACAAGGATTGCCTCTATGTTTTACCCATATCCCAACATGTGCTGCTTGACGCTATTTATTCTTCTTTTACCACTAGACACATAGGACAATTCCACACCAAATTCATTGTTGAACAGGACTTTTGGTGGCCTGATCTGGCCATCTTTTGTCTGTAACTATATTGCAGTTATGCTATGTGCCAACAGAACAAAGTAAACATGCACCTCACTATTTCTTCTCTCTTGCCCATCCCATCCTTGATCACTTTTCTTTTTTGCCAAATCTCCATTTATCTCATCACTGACCTTCCTCTCTCCAACACATTTTTGCCAAAACCTCACTAGTCCTTCTCCTTTAACACATGCCCTTGTATAAGGAGGATCTTTTCATTCAAGGATTAGTCAAATTATATCACAGAATCCACTCCACTCAGAACTTCCATTTCCACATTGCTCCCAATAATCTTTCCACTGAATATGGTCTCCCAGTACAAGAAACCATGAACAGTCTAACTGGACAAGTTCTTGAAGTGCTTCACCTACTCAATTTCCATAGTTTTATCACTTACCTCCCTGCCAATATTATGTATCCTATTTTCATTACATTTTTCTTACTATGTTTCTTGATAAGTGCACAAGGTATCTTGAGAACATTACCATGGTCCCTTCTTTTGCTTCTGCTTCTCCTGCTTCTTTGCCTTTAGCTTTTTGTCTCTCCTCCCCCTTGTCAGAATCTGCCACTTTGGACATCCCTCCCCAAGGTCCTATTACTCCAGAAGATGTTGTTGTTTCTTTTATTCTAGACCCTCCAGGTAGCACACATTATATTGATCCTGTCACACAAGAACTGAATAGGTCCTATGTCATCCAAGTGGATAACCATGATATCTTCTCTGTATCAATGTGCTTTCTTCACTATCCTTATATCCACCCATTTGTATCCAACACCACTCATTGCTTTTGGTGTAACCAGGTTGGTCATTACCAAGATGAGTGCATGCTATACAGGTGCCCTCATTGTCAAATTGTTGCTTCTCACCATCCCCAAAGACTTTGTCTCACTTTACAGTGCTCTACTTGTCAACAATGGAGACATGGATCCTTCTGATGCCCTCACAACATTTGCCTTTACTGTAACCAGTTTGGACATAACATTATGCAATATCCATATCACCATCTCATTCCCAATGTTTTGCTCCTCTCCAGCAACTAGGATCTTTGAGGAGAATGGTTGGAAAGTTGTCCCTGGGGTACAACTCTACAAAGGGGACATTGTTACAATTTTCTTGCTTTATCCAGGTGTCTTTCTCTTTTCTTACCACATATCTTATCTTGCTTGCCCTATGCTTCTTCTTGAACGTTATGAGTCTTGTTCCATCTCTTGTTTTGATCTTGTCATAATGAACAGCCTTCTCTACAGTCCAGTTCTCTTGCACCAGCTTACTATTATATTCTCCATGATGTTCTGAAGTTCTTTGTTGTTCATCATCTTGGTATAAATACATAGAATAGATACTCAATGTACTTATACTTGATCTTCACAATACAAGTATACATCTCATGTCCTCCTTTGTGTCCCTTGAGCTTTCTTCCTGTCATACCTTTTCATGAGCGTTCTTCATCATGAAGAACCTTTGCTCTTGTTCTTGGCTTGTACACTTTGTGTATTAGTGGTACTGGCTGTTAGTGTAGCAATCTGTTAGTTAACCAAGGTATACTGGTCAGTACCACATATGTAAAGAGAGAAACTTATCAGTGATACCAGCTGGGCTTAGTCTCTAATGCATAGCTTGGCTGGTACCATATCCATGATATCTAACCACACCTACATGTGGTACTGGCCAAGCTATGCATTAGTACTACATCCATAAACTCTAATCCCATCTTATATGTAATACCAGCTATTGGTGTTGCTTGTAATCTGTAAGTTAACCTTCCTCATCAAGGTTATGCTATCACATATGTAAAATGACAGATACCCATGAGTGGTACTGGGAATAATCTTTGATACAGTACATAGCTTAGCCAGTACCACAACCATGATCTCTAACCCCACCTACATGTGGTACCAGCCATTGGTGTGGCTTGTAATCTATAAGTTTCCAGCTAGTACCACATGTATGTAATGACAGAAATCCATCAATAGTACTGTCCAGGCTTGGTCTCTGATGCATAGCTTGGCCAGTACTACACCCTGTTGGAATTTTGTTCCATATATGGTATACTTGTTTACCTAATCCTTGGTACATCACACCATAGTTCCTTTAGTTACCTTTCTTTAGTGACTACTGAGTATATACAGATCTCTACACATCCACAATTCTACACATCCATGATCTCTAACCACACCTACTGTACATGTGGTACTAGCCATTAGTGTGGCTTGTAATCTGTTAGTTGATCAATCTCACCATGGCATACTAGCTGGTACCACATCCATGATCTCTATTACCACATACATGTGGTACTGGCCATTGGTGTGGCTTGTAATCTGTTAGTTGACCATTCTTACCATGGACATGCCAGCTGGCACCACATGTGTATAGTGAAAGAAACCTATGAGTGATACCAGCCAGGCTTAGTCTCTGATGCATAGCCCAGTCAGTACTACACCAATGATCTCTATCATCACCTATAAGTGTTACTGGCCATTGGTATGGCTTCTAATTTGTGAGTTGACCAATCTCACCAAGGGCATGCTGGCCAGTATCACATATATGTAATGAAAGAAACCTATGAGTGGTACCAGCTAGGCTTTGTCTCTGATACATAGCTTGACTGGTACCACACCCATGGTCTCTTACACTACTTGTGTGGTTACATATGGTCACAGAAACCTGTGAGTGATACTGGCCAGGGCTAGTATCTCCTACACAGCTTGGCTGCCAGAATCATATCCAGGATCTCTCATAGGACCCATATGTGATACTAGCTGTTACTATGATTTGTTAGTCATGAGTTGACTGCCCTTACTCAGGGTTATGCCCATTGGTACCATATGTGTGTAATATCAGAAACCTATGGGTTGTACTGGCTGGACCTATCTTTTATACATACACAACTCAGCCAGTACAATGGCATGGACAAGGTAATGTATAAAGTATATCATTATTTAACCTATGTGTATTGTTATGTATCCATAAAAGCTTTCCTTGGCCTTTTCTTGAAACTTCTTCCAAATTTCCTGCTGCTCTGCTGCATATGCCTTTGCTCCTGGTTTGTCCAACTTATTAAACCTTCTTTCCCATTCCATCTCATGATACTTGAACTATAATGTGGAACAAAACATCTCTTGTTTCACCATTTTCAGTTTTTCTTTCCATTTTCAATACCTGACCCTAGCTTTCAACCAACTTATTCTTTGAACTACAGTGTATTAATTTCAAATGAACCAGATTTTAAAACCACTTACATTCCACATTCCATAAACTAGACTTTCCTTCCACATTAAGATTTTCAATACACCAGAATCAAGGAAGAATATCTAAACTTTGCCCATGGTGGTTTTCTTCTGTAATATCAATATCCTTTAGGACTCCTTGTTTGCTCCAGAGAATAAAATGATATTTTTGAAGAGTATCATGTCTTGCTTCCAGATGGAATAGGGCCTGTCTGGCTCTATGGTAACTCTAACATCTCTGTTAACCTTCAAGCCCACTCTTTGAATGTCTTGTTTTGGCCTTGTATTAGTTCTGACTGAAGTTGAACTTTGAAAATTCAACTAAAAAAGCACTGCTTTGTGACCTAAATAAGTTCTTAGCTTTTCCAAGCAATCATTTGCCTGTCCAATCCAAAGCTAAATTTCCTTCTTTGTAAGATTCAACAATTCAGTGGCTTCAAGTGAGATGGCTCCAATAGATGATGGCATATACAATAAAAGATCTTTTGGAAATAAACCATCAGCTTCATCATCAAAGTATTCTTCTTCAATATCCCAAGGTATTCTTTTTTTTTCCTCCTCTTTCAGAGGTTCTCCACTTTCTTTATCACAAAAGAAAGGATTATCTTGGCTGATTAAATCCATGCCCAGCTTCATTCCCAAAGTGACTTGGTAAGCAGACTGATTAAACTTATCAACACTTGCTTGGAGCTTTCTTTGTTTTTCTTCCAGAACAGCCTTTTGTCTAGTAGAAGAATCACTAGGCATGCATTTTATTTCTGCTCTCAGAGCATCCCTACAGATTGTTCATCATGTCCTCTAGCAATGTCAATGCTGGAGCTTTGTTGACTCAGGTTAAAAAATATTTTGATTATTGGTAGGCAATGTCATAAATAATCAGAGCTTTTGACACATTCTCTGAATTATAGAAATGTACTTGACAAATGGAGAAATCCATGTTTTTTTGCCTTAAATAGTCTAGCATAAATTGCTATTAGCTTCTTGAAATTATTAAAGGCAATACTTATTGCTGTCCCTTGTAAAAATCAACAACTGAATGTGAAGCAACCATGTTGAGCATAGGCTATAGCACCTATTCTAGTTGCATGTAAATTGGATTTATTTGTATTGGCCTCATTGACTGCATGATGATTCTGACAAGTGGATTTCTAACATGTAATAAGGATTTTATTCTATTTATCAGTAAAAACACCTACTTCACTGTTCTCTTCAGCTAAAGCTACATGTGCTTCATAGGATTTATTGGCAACCATATAAGCAAGACCAGCAGAGAGTGATACATCATCCTAAGGGTTTCACATTTTCATATGTTATGCTGTGAAGTTACCATTCACCACATACATAGTGAAGCACCATAACATTTCTGAGAGTGTTTGTTATGTTCTATGAAGATAATCAAAAAACATGCTTACTGATTATACACACTAGCCCACTCTGAAGGCAGATTGATCCCTGGTTGAGGACATGCAGGGCAAAAGATAGCTAAGTCCCCTTTCTTAGAAGTCTTGTCTTTTTTATGGCCAAACCCAGCTTTCTTTCAATTCACCAAGTCTCTCCAAATTCTTGAAGTCCTCATCAACTCTCTATAATGATCCTAGTTATCAGGGTAAGTTTATACACTTTCTCATCAAGCTTAAAAGACATACTGGTAGTGCTTTAGGAAATGCATTATGTATTTGTAAGCCTTTGGAGCTTCATATAGAATCTTGAAGTGGAAGCTTTGCATTCTAGCTGATCTACCAGGAAGAGATCCAGAACTCCAAAGATAAAGGCTGATTGTGGTCTGGTCAAGGTTGATGGAAATAGACCTGATTGAAAAAGCTGAAGATGCTTGTCTTCATCCTGGGCATCATTACACTTGTACCACTTGATAGTATGAATAAAGATTCTAGTAGAGTCAATGATAGTAAATTGATTGCAAGTCCACTCTGATCCAACCTGATCTCTATTCAAAGGGCAAGGATCTCCACTATGCCCTAGATTTAGTGTAAAACCCAATTCCTTCAAGGCTATTGATTGATAGAAATCTCCATTCCATCATTGAAGCTGGTGGAAGGTGAAACAACCTTGATCCACTTGGGTTCTGACTAGATTACACTAGACCTTAGGACTTGAGGAAGATGAATATGGACTCAAGGGAAATCTCCAAGAGAACCAGACTGGAGAAACCAGTGCTGGGTCCTTGGGTCTTTATATACTATCCATAATATATGTACATGTTGTAATCATATCTAACAATCTGTCCATATAAGGATCTACCCTGTTACAATTCTTTCGCTCTATCGTCACGTTCTTCTTCTCACTCGCCGTATCTCGTTCCTCGTCCTTCCTATGGTTCTTGCCGAATGCGATGCATCATTCTTGATTGTACCTCTTTCCTGTTGTATAACTATTGACGTGTCACTTTGCACAGGCTCTCACCTTCGAGTCCCTGTTTTATCTCTGTTCCTGTTTCATCTTGCTTTGCTCTTGATCTTGTTTCAGACAGCCTTCTCCGCAGTCCGGTTCTCTCGCACCGGCTTAGTGTTCCAATATTCCATCTTGTTCTTTGACCTTCTATTGCTGCGCGTCTCATTCATATAAATACATAGAGTAGACACTCGATGTACTTATACTTGATCTACACAATACAAGTGTACATCTCATGTCACACCTTGCAAACTCCTTGAGAACTCCTTGATGACGTTGTCGTACCTCTTCGTGAGCGTCCTCCGTCAAACGAGTAACATTCAACCCTTGTCCTCGCCTTTGTACACTTCGTGTATCATACCCTATACCCTGAAATATATGGATGAAACGTGTATCATAAAGCTGTGAGTGGAAATGAAAAAGAAGCATGGTGAAACATGTTTAAGAGACATAAGGTAAAGGCATGTGTGACATGTGAAGATGTGAAAGAGGGTCTAGTCATTAATGTCATAGTGATATCATAGAAGTTTAGGTGAGTCCATGATCAAGGCCAGCACTTATGATCTAATCTGGCTGTGACTCCTTGATAAGATAAGATAGAAAGAGATAAGGGCATATCTTCTAATTGGACTAGCTGATAAGAGCAAATGTGAGTGCCATAGACTTCATGAAGAAGGGCAAAAATACATCCTGTAACACTATACTCCTGCTAGGAATCAACTTCCAGGTGATCAAAGGATGCCATAGCAGAAATAGTCAAGTTTTCCAGAGGAGAAAAGAGATGAATAAACGCTGAATGAGACATTCACAACTTGCAGAGTGTGTTACAATTTCTCTACTATATCTGAGTATTTTTCTTATTTCTTCATGCATTGCTTATCTCACTACTCCTATGCTTTGTTTAGAGTGCTTTGAGTACACTTTGCTCATTGTTGGACTTAATACGATGTTTCTATACACATAGCTCCTTGGCTATGTGCTTTGCTTTCATCTTGTTTTATCTCTTTATCCCTAGATCTTGATGGACAGCCTTCTCCACAGTCCAGTTCTCTTGTACTGGCTTAGTGTTCCTAACCTTTCATGATGTTTTTCATTGTTCTCTGCTGCGCATCGTCTTAGTATAAATACTTTGAGTAGACACTCAATGTACTTTATACTTGATCTGCACAATACAAGTGTACATCTCATGTCATCACCTAGTCCCTCTGAGTTCTCCTTGATGACATTGTTGTACCTCTTTGTGAGCATTCTTTATTAAATGAGTAATGTTCAACTTTGTCCTTGCTTTGTACACTTTGTATAACAGGGTGCAGAAGAATAGGAGGAGTGAAAATCAAAAATGGCCTGGTGGGCCATTGGAAGAAGATGTCCTTTAGGTTCCCATGTGTGATCTGTCTTATCATAACCTTTCCAGTGGACAAGGTATTTAAGTTGTCATCCTTTATATCTGGAATTGACAACATAGTCAACCTTATAAAGATCATCACGATCTTCTGTAACTAACTCCAGCCTAGGAGCAACCACAGGCCGTCCAGGTAGTTTTTCCTTATATGGCTTAATACATGAGATGTTAATGACATAGTTTATTCTCATAGAATGAGGCAGGCACAAGCACACTGCATTTGGACCAACAAGTTTAGTAATCTTGTAAGGACCAATCCAGCGTTCCGTAAGCTTCTTAGAAGCTTGTTTCAAATATAAGTTTTCTGTAGCCAACCACACTTTATCTCCAATAGCATAAGTAGGAGATTCTCAGTGAGATTTATCCACTTGGCATTTTATATGCTCTTGGGATGCCAAAATATTTACTTTGGCTTTGTCAACAATAGATTTCATTTCATCTGTGAAAATAGAGGCAACTCGTGCCTTGGAAACTCTTTGCTCAAATTCCATTTGTGGATGATAGAAGCATGTGACTTCAAATGGAGATAGTATAGTAGATACTTGCTTCTTTGAATTGTAAGAGAACTGGGCTAAGGGAAGCCAGTCTATCCAATTCTCTTGGTGCTCTATGCAATAAAGACAGAGATACTGTTGGAGGTCTCTAATTATCTGTTCAGTTTGTTCATCCATCTGAGGATGGTGCGTAGTAAAGAGCTTTTGGGTAATTTCCAAGCAAAGACGATTTCTTTGGAGAAGTGATCAATGCAAACTAAAACTGAATCAAAGCTGTTTGACAGCAGTAAATCTATGACAAAATCTACAGACACATCTTGCCAAGGGCCAGCAGGTAGAGGTAGTGGTTGTAGGAGACCAGGTGTAGCTTGATTAGACCCTTTCATGCATGTGCATCTGTCACATCATGACACATATTCTTTCATGAATTTAATGACTCCAGGTCATCAATAGCTTCATGTGACCAAATCAATGGTCTTCTCATAACTGGGATGTCTGGCTACAGGAAAATCATGACATAACTTGAGAACTTGCATGCGCAAGTTCTTCTCTTCTTCATGTGCCTTAGGCACAAAAAGCCTTCCTTTCATATCATATAGGAATCTTCTTTGCATAACATAATGACCTCTGATTCTTTCATTTTGACCAAAGTATCAAAGATGAGTAACTTAAGAATTTCCCTTTCATCTTGGATTGTGACTGTGGTCACAGTCTGTATCCTCTCTGGGGATATCATAGTGATACCTTTATTATCTTCGGTAAGGCCCATAGAATGATCTTCTCTTCTAGAAAGGGCATCAGCTTTAGTGTTTGTCATGCTTGGCTTATACAGTATATGAAGAGATAATTAAAATGTGTCAAGTATTGTGCCCATCACACTTGGTGATGGTTCAAATCTTGTGCCTTCATGAAGTATTGCAAATTCATGTGATCATTCCAGATTTCAAATTGCTCCCATGCACCTTTGAGGTAATATCTCCAAAGCTCCAAAGCTCAGATAATGCTCAGCATCTCCTTATTTGCTATGGGATAATTGCATTTGTATGGGTTTATGCTGTGGAATATAAATGCAACTAGGTGTCATTTATTGTCTTTGAATATGGAGAGCACTGCTCTAGTGGTGAAATCTGATGCATCAGTTTCTAACCAGAATTTACAATCTAAAACTGAGTGGGCAAGGAAAAAGCTGTGATCACTTGTGAACTTATGTGTCACCAAACTTCCTAAGTGTCTTTTGTACCACTAAGGTCTTTTTCCATGTGGTTTGCCTATTGTTTTTTCCCATGTTTGAGTGCAGCTGTGAGAAAATGTGTCAAACCTGTGATTTAGTGGACACCAAAATGAAAGACTACATAAAAATGGCTGGGAATCACAACACCAAAGGGGGCCTTCTTCTTGATAAAAGTGGTCCAGGTGTAAAAGTACATGCAAAAGCAATACAAAAATTGAGATTATATTTGAAATAGCAAAGATTGAAGAGGCCATGAGTAACCAATGAAGTTTACAAATTATAAGTATACTTACCATGTGGCCAGAACACCCCAAGGAAGTAAACACAGAAGAAAATTTTGACTACTAAATCAAACTAATCAATACAAGGCCTACCAACAAATAAACCATACCTGAAAATACTTGGGTATATGTGCACGTACAATGACATAGTCAAGCCTACACAATAACCAGGTGAACCAGGCATACAGTGGCTCAAAAAAGTGACCCAATGTTGGGTCATTTTGACAAATGCATTAATTGCCAGTGATGTGGAACAAACAAGGCCAAATACTTGCACAATGGAAGATGGTACTTACTCTTTGCATTCTAACACTACTTAGATCATGTGATTTGGTTACCATGGTACTGAGATATAGCCATTTTAAAATGACATGTCATTGGGACACTTATTTGAGCATTATTACATTTCTGGACTTTGAGTATTTATTGTACTATTCTTTAGTCTTGATCACTTTCTCTAGTCTTCTAAGCATGCATTTCATCAATATATGTTACTTCTGAGCCTTGATCCCCTCACAAATTTTCCATATTTCTTTTAAAAATATTAAATAGTTATTAGGCTCCTAAATTAAAATTTGTTAGATTTCATGTCTGGAAATTGTCTTGAATAGTCTAGAACATTTATTTCATGATATGTAAGCTAATCCAAGCTCTTTTGAAGAAGTGGTTTAGTTCTATTTCTGTTGAAAAAAATAGTCTTCTTAGAATTTCTATGATTTGCTTGGCTAGAAAGCAGATTATTGTTCAAAGTAAAGACATATTGTTTAGCATTTGCTTCATACTTTACCTTTACAAGGACCTCTACATTTTTCTAGTTTACACATCTCTGAACTCTCAAAGAACCATCTCCAAATGATACTATTCCTTAGATCTCTCTAATCTACAATGACTTTACTTGCTACTCTTTACACTTATTTGCTTCCACTTGACTGATTCTATTGACCTTTATCTCTTATGATTAAATGATGCTAGTCTTACTTTATAGTCCAGTTTTGATACTTCATTACAAATGCTAGCCCTTATTCTTTGTATTTGATAAAATAGAAGACAATATACTTTTTAACTATAGTATTAGAAAAGCAGACTAGAGTCCATCATGAAAATTCTAGGAAGGAATAGAAGAGATGATGGTACCACTGATGAGATAAAAAGCAAGAACAGAATTGACTTCCTTGCCATGGTAATGCCAGAGACAAATTACCTTCTATTAGTAAGAGAAAGTCTAGAAAAATACTCTGGTTGGATGTTTTTCTTTTTTTAGAGGCATAGCTTGACAATTATGGCCATAGTAGACTTTATTGTGTCATTTTGGAATAAAATCTGAAGAATAGGAGAGCCAGATTTAGAGACATAGAAGATATTAATAATAATAAAGATTAAAATGGATATTATAATGATTTTGAATAGCTAAGTGAGATACAAATCTCAAAATTATGTAATTTGCATGAATAATCAAAACCAGGGCATGACAACCATCAGAGGCTATAAAATTCTTTTGTTATTCACTAATTTATAGATAATAAGATAAAGCTCAAATAAGTGTCCCAATGGCATGTCATTTTAAAATGGCTATATCTCAGTATAATAGTAACCAAATCACATGATCTAAGTAGTGTTAGAATGCCAAGAGTAAGTACTATCTTCCATTTTGCAAGTATTTGGCCTTGTTTATTGGCAATTAATGCATTTGTCAAAAATGACCCAACATTGGGATACTTTTTGAGCCACTATATATATGCATACACGCCATGTGACCAAATCTTTGGCTACATGCACAAGCTCCCAGATCAAATGGATACATATATACATACACATCACACAGCCAAGCCTCCAGCCTAAATAAATATGATAAAATATACATCCACACACCACATAACCACCAGCCCAAACAAACATGATGACCACACAGGAGGGGCATATATGCATTCATACACCACATGGCCAAGCTTCTAGACTGAATGAATATAATGACTGCATGGAAGGAGCACATATGCACCCATACACCATGTGGCCAAGCTACCAACCCAAATAACTGCCTGGGAGGGTGCATACACACCCACACAACATGCAGCCAACCCACTAGATCAAATGAACATGATAACCACATGGAAGAGATACATATACATCCACACACCATGTGGGAGAGGCACATACACACCCATACACCATGTGGTGTAGAAGCTGGCCACTCTTTACATTTGCAGAACTAGGGTTCTGCATGGGTATGGATACCCATCATGGGTTGTGAGTACTCTCATTGGTGGGAATGGATGTGGAATAGTGAGTATATGCACAGCAATTATGTAATGCAGTGCAACACTGCTATTGCCACAACTGCACATGTGTCACCCATACAACGATGCACATACAACAGTGGTTCTTCACTGCCACCTTGGTGACAGCAAAGGCAACAGCACACATACTATTACAAATAGCAAAAAGGTGTGATGGCATGCACATCACCCATGCAGCAATGAAGGAGGCCAAGGCACCACAATGGCATCCCCTTCACCACCACCTTGGCGATGGCAAAAGCAATAGTGCACAGTGAGGGCTACACAATAGCACACCATCACCACCACCACTACCACCACCACCACACAACAGTGATGAGGAGAACGGTGTAGCTAACAGTGGTATATGTCACCACCACCATTATACAATGACAAGGTAGGCAAGGGCTGTGCAATGACATACCAATACCATGCAATGGCAACAAAAACAGCAATCAATGGCTGTGCAATGACATACCAATACCATGCAATGGCAACAAAAACAGCAATGGTAATGGTGCCAACCCATGCCATTACCACTATATGATGATAGCAGTGATAATAGTGCCAACCCATGCCACCACCACCACCATATGTATGACAATGGCATGGACAACAGCTATATGACAGTGCACTACAACCACACAACAAGAACAAGAATGGCAATGGCAATGGTGCTACCCCATGCCACCACCATACAACAATAATGTAGGCAAGGGCTATGCAATAGCACACCACCACCACATGACCACAATGACTAGAATGGCAATGTCAGTGGTCATCACCACTACCTTGGTAACAATGGGTGGTGCACATATCACCCATGCAATAGCCTCTCTATCATAGCGCCACACAATAACATGCCACCATTATGCCATGACAATGCAAACAGTAAGGGTAAGGACAATGTATGTGCACATGTGACCACCACTGCAGCATTGACAAGATAATGATAACAATGGGCAGCACAATCACACTCATGGGTATGGGTTTTTAGATGCAAGTGTGAGTACTGTTACAATTTCTTTCCTTCACCGTGATATACTTCTTGTCTTTTGTCTTGTCTCTTGTCTTGTCTTCTCACTTGCTCTTGTTATTCTTGGACATTCTTTGCTTACTTGTTATGACTAGTTCTTGCTTACTACAACCTGTAGTCTGTAGTTCACTACCTTTTATCTTTTGTTTCACATTTCTTTCTTGATCATCTTTTGAACAGCCTTCTTCATAGTCTGGCTCTTTTGCACTGGCTTAGTAATCCCTTATTTCATAGCATTCCATGGCCTTCTCTGCTGTGCACTCATCTCATATAAATAAGCTAGATAGACACTCAATGTACTCATACTTGATCTATATAATCTAAGTGTACATCTCATGTCATTCTTTGAGTCCCTTGAGCTTCTCTTTAACAACATTGTTGTACCTCCATCAAACAGGTATGTATACTTTGTTCTTGCCTTGATTGTATGCTTTACATATCAAAAGATCAAGTATCTCCCTTGTCCTACCTATCTAGGAGCAGGACACCCCACTAAGCAAACATTATGCACAGAGACTGTACTCTTTATCAAACCTTTCAAGCTCCCAACAACAAAGAAGAAGAGAGGCCTATTTAACAACCCTCTCCATAACAAGTCCTAGAGTACCACCTTCAAACCCTTTAGCCTTGCCCACAACTCAAGTACCCCTTGCCATTGAAGCAACTCCCTCTTCACTAGCTTTACCTGCACCTGTACCACTGAGATCACCATTGCCACCAGAGCCCTCTAGAACTTCAAGCTTGTTTTCACCATTGCCACCTATGTTGTCTGAAAAGCCTACTGAACTTCAAGCTGCCTTGCCAGCAGACTCCTCTGGAATGCTTGCTGATGCTTCAAGGTGTATTTCACCATCAACAAGAAATTATACACTGACAACCAGACCAAGATCTTTGCAAACTGTTTACTGGACATTCTGCTCTTTTCACAGAAACATAGTATGATAGGATCACCAACCTTCTTCTTGATATTAAGGAAAAGACTTTCAACAAGTTTGTTGAAAATTTTGGGACTATATTCTATCCCTTTGACATCCAAGCTATTGCCCATCTCGAACTCTCTTACCTTTTCCAGAAAGCCTTCAGAGACACCAATAAATCCATAAATGATGGATTCCAGGAGTATATCTCCAAATTCTTAGAGATTACAGCCAAGTCTGGGATCACCAACCAAGACTCCCTCATTGGATACTTTGCCATGGGCTGCAACCAAAAGATCACTGATATGGTGCTCTCCATAAGTAAACTCCCTGAAGATTTGAATACATGGATTGACAAGTCTACACAGTTCTACACACAGAAAGCCTATATGGCCACCATCAGAAAGGGACTCTCACAGCAAGCTCCTGTCATTGCCAACCCTACTCTTTGCTTTTCTCTCTGCCCTGCTTCTCATCCCACCAGAGACCCAAATGCCATGGATGTTGACTTTATCTAAGTCTCTAAACTTACATCCACTGAAAGGTCCAAATGCATCAAGGAAGAATGCTGCTTCAGAAGCTGTAGAACTGGACATAATGCCCAGGAGTGTAAGACATTCTCCACAACTCCTCCCCAACACATTCACACTGCTTTCAATTGCCCACCTAAGGAGAAAGTTACTTCTTAGAAGGAAGCTTCTACTTCCAAGCAACCCATCAATCCACTTGATGTCTGTGTCAACCAGCTTCATAAAAAAGCTGGAAGAATGAAGAGATCCACCAGACATGGCCAGTCAACTATAAAAAGCCTACTGAGATCTCCTTGTTAGATATACAGGATTTTCTTTAAAGAAAGATGTCCCAATATTTTCTTCCCAACATGTACTTGTAGCAATGCCCAATGAAAATGTATTTTGTTTCCCTGTTTCATTACAAGTATCCTTGCAAACAGTTGACATCACTATCCTGCTTGACAACTGTGCCTCTGGAAATTTCACAGATATCTTTCATATCTCCAAGCTTAGACAAGGATGCTATGTCCTTCATAATCCTGTTACCACATACAATGTTGATGACACTAAAAACAAGAAAGGTACCATCAAATGAAAGCTCATTACCCAAGTCTCATTTCCCTCATTCTCTCAGAAGGTCAAATTCATGGTAATCTCACTGGAAAAACAGCAGATCATTCTTGGGATATCATGGCTTTGTAAATGGAACCCAGACATCAACTGGGCAAACATGTGTCTCTCCCTGGATTTTCCCTCTGAAACTCTCAGAAAAATCACTCTGTCCACTTAGCTTGCCCAACAGAATGCTCCCACCAAGACACAGATCCCCACCTGGTGCAAAAACTTCACCAATATATTTGCTGAGTCCACATTCAATGTTCTCCAACACCACAACTATGATCATGTCATCAAACTCAAACCATCATTTATCCCAAAGATCACCAAAGTTTATCCTCTTAACCCTAGGAAGAAAAAAGCTTGTAAAAAAATTATTGAAGAAAACCTCACCACTGGTCACATTATTCCATCAAAGTCCCTCCAAGCATCTCCATTCTTCATTGTCCCTAAGAAGGATGGTTCCTTACATCCATGTCAAGACTATTGATATCTCAACTCTTACACCATTCACAACATCTACCCCTTACCTTTTATATCTGAGCTCATTGATGACATGAAGAACTTGACACTGTTCACCAAACTTGATATCTGATGGGGCTATAACAACATTCAAACCCAGGAATCTGACCAATGGAAGGCTATGTTCATCACTCCTCTTGGTCTCTTCAAACCCACTATTATGTTCTTTGGATTTAACAATGCTCTATTCATGTTTCAGGCCCTCATGAATCATATCTTCACTGATATTATCTCTGAGCATTGGCTCAAGATCTACATGGATGATCTTGGTATACATATGCAACTAGACATGAAGCTTTACCATCAAAGGACAAAGAGAATGTTACAATGGTTGCGTGAGCATGGACTTTTGCTCAAAATCTCCAAGTGCTTTTTTGATGCTTCTCAAATGGAATATCTTGGTATGATTATTGGACAAGGATATGTTGAGATGTATCCCACCAAGCTCTCTGTTACTATTTCCTTACTTTATCCTGGCATCTTTCTCATTTTATCCTGCATTACTTATCTTACTGCTCCTATTCTTTGTTTAGAACATTATGAGCACACTTTGCTCATTGTCAGACTTGATTGTATGTTTCTGCACACATAACTCTTTGGCTATGTATTCCATCACTATCATGTTTCATTCCTCATTTGTCTTTTCTTTGATGGACAGCCCTCTTCACAGTCCAGTTCTCTTGCACTGGCTTAGTGATCCTTTTGTTGTACCTCTTTGTGAGCATCCTCCTTTACAAAGACCTTAGCCTTGTCCTTGGTTTGTATGCTTCACATATCACTCTCTGCAATTAAAGACTAGAATCCATCCACTTTAGTCAAAGGAATCTACAGCTTCATTGGATTGACCAACTTCTATCACAAGTTTATTTTCAATTTCTTCAATATCATTGCTCCTCTTGTGCTTTTCACTTGAAAAGACCAAAAGTGGGAATGGACTAGACACCAGGATAAAGCATTTACCTATTTTAAAATGATCTTTTTATCAACACCAGTCCTTACTCTTCCCAACATCTCTTGACCTTTCTTTGTCATAACCAACACCTCAGTTCTTGCTACCAGAGCTATCCTCTTACAGGAGGATAGCAATAGTAACCTTCACCCCTGCACTTACTTCTTGAAAACATTTGCCCTTACAGAGCAAAATTATGACATTTATGATTGGAAACTTCTTATAGTCATCCTTGCTCTTCAAGAATAGAGACATTATATCCTTGGCACTGAGCATGCTGTCACAGTCATCACAGATCACAAAAA